>CM040244.1:167732288-167812957 GCA_022545495.1 Chrysanthemum lavandulifolium
TGGAGTATGTTCTTGATTAAATTGTTGTTGATAAATTGCTTGTTGTTGATTCCATTGTTGATGTTGTGGAGTTAATTGTTGTTGTTGTTGATTATAAGTGTGAGGGAAATAGTTAGAGTATGGTGGTTGAGACATGATGATAAACTTGTGAAGTAAGAATGGATCTTTGTAGTCGAATGAACCTTTGTTGATGAAGTATCCTTAGGCGTAGAAATGACAAGAACCAAGTAGCACTTATGCGTAAAAACACCAAAAGTTACGCGTAACAAGAATAGTTACTGCGTAGGATTTAGCTTACGCGTGGCGGGAAAAAGACTAATGTTATGCGTAAGCGATAAGTTAGGCGAGAAAGTTAGGCGTGGGATTACCTTATCGTGGGACTAAGTCTACGCGTAAGATGAATCTTAAGCGTAAGATTTTCACGCGTAAGCTTTATGCTTAAGCGTAAGATTGTGGTTTTATCCCAAGTGATCTTTACACTTCACGGCAAAAGATATCCAAAGTCGACGTATTTTCGGACTTATCCAAGTAAGAAAACACGGAATAAACCGAAAATTGAAGATCAAACCAAGGAAAGTCTTACGCGTAATTTTAGGGTTTTGTTACGCGTAAGATTACTCGTAACTTTGATTCTATTCAAATGTGTTTCTAAACCGGTTTTGTGAGTTGAAATAGCTTCAATAACACCAAAATAACACAAAAGTGTGAAACTTGATGATCCAAAGCACTTAAAGCGCTTACGCGTGGGATAACACTTGCGTCAAAAACGAGCTTAAAACAAGGAAAACACGTAAAGTTCCAAACTTTTGCCAAAACCAATAGTTTAACACCTAATAACGTTGAAAGTACAAGAATCTTGGATTAAAAGTGTAAAAATCGCTTTTAAGCGAACCAAAGATGATGTTATCTTTACGCGTAAACCCAAACCAAAACTTCAAAAACAAACGAGTACACCCAACTATTTGGCTCTGATACCACTGTTAGGTCACTAGTTTTACAACACAAGCTTATAAGAGAAGAGATAAGGCGATTGAACAAGTAAACCAAACACACACACACAAGAATACTCGACCGGTTATGCGTAGAGTGTAGTGAAAGAGAATAACTTGAACAACCAACCCTCAAATGAGGGTTTACAATAGTTTATATAGGCAAGGAGCTAGGGCAACACTCTCTCCTTCCCTATTCCTTATTGGGCTTGGGCCTCGACTTATGGGCCTTCTACATAAATTGGACCTTAAACAAACATAAAGGCCGTAATAAAGCTACCTATTACATATGAAATATAAATACTTGAAATCTTGTTTAGGAGTGATTCCAACACTTTTTAATTCTTCAACCCCTTGAAGCTACCGAGACTTCATAGCTAGAACCTTGTTGGGTTTATTCGATTACTAGCTCGGTCTTAGTCCGCACTCTTCCTTATCTCATTTTCTCCTTTTATCATCATACCTAAGGACTTCTACACTAACTAGTGGATTGTCCTCGGTAGATCCCTCCGGTTACGGCGGATCATGGGAACCAATACCTAACCTTATCATCCTTATATCACCGTACATTAAAGTAAAGTTGGTCGGTCTATTTGGTATTGTTCATCCGCCATTGGATCCAATAGAAACCATTTGAAAATCAATTCGAGATACTTGTGATGTATTATCAAAGCATTTTGTACCGAATTGTTTTGATATTTTAGAACGAGAACTCCCCTCAACATGTGCATCAAGTATTTGAAAATGTTAAGCACATGGAGGCAATGTAAAGAATTAACTTCTTTGATTACCATTTTCTAAAGATATCAACATCACTTCCCATATCAAATCAAGTAAATATAGCATTTCCGGAAGGATGAGGTTTCCATAAATTCGCTCCCCTCAATATGTGCCTCGAGGTTGAAAAGAGTTTTGCACATACTGAGGGAACCTTTATTATCAAAGGATTAGAAGCCATGTGATCAAGGTACTTTAAAATATTTAAAGTGTAGTGTACCACGATGACTTGAATTTACAAGAGAGTTCTCCCCTTAATATATGCTTCGAGATTCGAAAAATTGTTTAGCACATATAAGGAGAAGTATGCACAAAATTGGTCATCTTATCTTTTACCATCTTTCATATTTATATCACATTTCTCCCCGATCAAAATCTTAAATCCTTTGAGATTTTGGATCTCAAGTGATTTAAATAAGTATGAGGTAAAATATTTGTAGGAGAAAATGTGTCCAATTTTATATGATAGAGAAAAAGGACAACACAGATGTTTCCCTTTTCACAAGGAAACCATAGTACAAATCCTAGCACTATTACATGTATCACAGCTTGTTCATATTTAATACACCACATATAACACAAAGTTAACAAAACATAAACAAGATTCGAAGAAGTCTTCATTCAGTTCTTTAAAGAAGTTTGTAGTGACCATCACGGAGCCTTCCACCAACAAAGCTTTCAAGGTGCGGAAGATTCTTCGTGTCTTGAGTCTTCGTCGGATTGCAAAGAATGAAATGTTCACATCTCTTCACGTCATCATCATCCGTAAAGTAGTTTTAACCCAAGATCTCATATCAAGTTTGGCTTCTTTCACTCGGTGTGAAGTTCTTCTTGACCATTTTGAGCGTACCATCACTAAACTTGTAGAGTTCACATAGCGCATAAGCATCGCGATCCATATCTGTCGGTGAAGATGATGACTCTAGGAGTGTCAAGAACTTTGTATTCTCGATGAAATTCATGCCCACTGCATTCCATTGAGGACTTGTGAGGTTGACCACTGGTTTGGTAGCTTTCAATGCCAAGTCGAAAGTCCTCAACTCGTTTCGAATGACTAAGCCCCTTATCCAAAGAGTGACAGTGCGAGAGGGCCTTTTCTCACGTCATGTAAGTGCTCCGGTGTCCTTGAAGATTTAAGAGATAGAGATCTTGAAATCATTTGGCGTAAGATGTTTGAAGTCGTTTTCTTCAATAGTATACACTTTGAAGTCACTCTTTTAAGGACAATCTTCTTCAAGTACTCATATCCATAGATAGGAAGATCTCTACACTAACAACACTTAAGATTTGCGACTTTGATCCGACATCATTGCGTCTTTTATCGACACCATGTCTTTCAATGTAGAATTTCTTCTTTTGAACCACGGTGAGAAATACCATAAGAAGTCGCAATATCATACTTTTGTTCTTCATTCGCCTGAATTGATCCGGAACCATCCGCTCGAGCCCTTGATCGAGTAGGTTGCGGCTTTCATTTTGATATTGACGAGCATGTCTTCTTTCACAGAGCGAGCACACGATAGTCCAAGTCGTGGTTGAAGAAGAATTGCACTGAATGGTCATCGACCGGTTCACCACCAAGAGGAAGAGATTTGTTGACATTGAAACGACCGATTTGATCAACGACTTGGTCATTTAGCATCTTATGGCATTCTTCCATCGATATTGAAGATGATTAGCATCCGAGTGGAAGACTTTGACAATCTCGTAAGCTTGACCTTCAAGATCTCTTGGTGTTATGGATGAGATGCTCTTCGCTCACAAAACCATCTTATGAAGCTTCCCATATCACCGGTGTAGTGTAGAAGAAGAGTCTTCATTTGGACTTTCATAGTTATTGGTGATAAGCGATGCCCAATTGTTGTCGGGAATCATAGAGTCGAGACTACGGGATGGTCCATGTGGGTTCGGGAAGGAGGTTTATCTTCCATAATGCGACTTTGAATAGTGTCTCTTGAAGGTTCAACTCGGATGTGCTAGTGCGATTCCCACCATGTAAGAGTCAAACCGGTCTTCTGATGGCTTTGGAATATGCTTTGTCGACGAATCATCTTCATCTGGTTCTGAGTCAGCCATGACCTGAGATTCTTCGTTAACCATTTGATCATCAGGAATGAAGGTGGACGTGGATGTGAACCTTGAATCAACCGTCGTCCAGGCAGAATATTTTTTCTGATTACTCTGCTCTTTTGTTGGATCTGATTGACTGGAAGATTTCGGCGGTGATGATGGTGGTTGTGATGGAGGTGTGTTGGTTGTTGTAGAAGGATTACGGATCCGAGTTCCAGCTCCCGTTGGTGGTGGGGAGGAGGTGGATCTTTGCGATCCTTTATCAATGCTTCCATTACACTTGTTCTCCTTTTCTTTTAGCTTCCTTTTCTCCGACTTCAATCTTAAACCGCTCATAATTGTCGAACTTGATAGATTCTTCAAGTGCCTCATAGAGTTCTTGTGAACCTCATGCTTGTCCTCTTGACCTCATACATCCTTTCACACAGCTGCTCTCATATCGAGATGGGAGGTCCTTGGAGCCTCCATTGCCCATTCCGGCATCCTTGACTTCTCCTTCAATAGCGTCGATGTGACTTCATTGAAGTTGAGGTGCTCAATCTATAGACACGATCCACCAAAGAATCTCTGATTTAGGAAGTTGCCTTTCGAGCTTCTATCCTTTTAATAGCTTTATCCAAGAGTTGGTCGAGGTGAGAATCATGGAGGTGAAGGCTGGTGGAGCATCCACATTCGCAACTATAATGACAGGATCGGGAGTTGGTGACGATGTTGGTGGTGTTTATGCGGTTGATTAGGTTGGTATGGGAGGTGGAAATGCGATTGATAATGAAGAAGGCGACATTGGAGGAATGGTTGGCGTGTCTTCTTGAATCTCGACATTATACATGGATTGTGCAGTATCTAGGGGTTTGTCATTAATGTATTGGTCTCCAAAAGAGAAGTTTGCATCGAGATCCTTAAGAGAGGATAGAGAGTTAGTATACAAATTTGGTTCATCCATCTTCAAGGTCTCATCAGATCTTGTCTCAAGGTTCTCCTGTGAGCCTTTTTGTAACAGAGTGTCAGCATTCAAGTCAGATTGAGTCACACCAAGTGTAAGAGATTCCTTAAATGTTTTAGGCACCTTGACCACTCCAGATTGTTCTTTTGCATGAGATGAATCTGTTCTTCTCTTCAGCTCATATGGATTTGTGGTGCTTGATGGAGATGATGAGATAGTTAACAGCATGTGAGCAGCTTGTTCAGTTTCAACACTTGCAACTCCTTTACCCTTGCCAAGTACAATTGGGTTTGTTTGTCGAGGTAGTTGAGCGGGTTCTCTTAACACAACACCACCTCTTGGAGCTTTCACATTCGACCTTCAAGGCTTTCTTTGAATTCCAAGTTGCAGATCAGCATCATCTTCATCGATTAACACGGAAACATTCCTTGGTGTCTCGGTGTTCTCACCAATCTCCTTTTCCACTTTCTTCCTTTTGCTTTCGCTTCTTGGAGGTGGTGTCGATCACGAGAACTTTCACGTCTCTTTTAGGAAGAGGCATAGGATGCTTGTGAGGTGATTTGGTCACGGGAGCATTTGGTTGTAAAGGAGAGGTGTGACATCAGAGAGTTTGGTTGCACTTTTCATGTATTGCTTGAAGTAGTCCTTCCTTTTGATATCTTACGTGAGAAGACAATCAGAATTGGCAAACCAAATACTTCTTTATTCGAGCCTCTAGGAACATATTTCGTGTTTCCTAAAACAAATTCATGTTACGCTTTGTGTAATGTTGATTCGGACCTAGGAGTGAAGTTGTGAATTTGTTGCAAATCTTGGATAACAAGCTTAGAGAACGATCTTGGGAATTACAAGCTTGTTCATTTCTTTCGACCTTGAGCATTGTTTCGAAATAGGTTCTATCGATATGAATGTGTTCATTGATAACGAGAATTCTTCCCAAATACGATCCGAGACATTCACATCAACCCTATTAATGATTCCCATAGGATTTGCAAGATAGGTATTCTCACTTTATCGAACCCTGAAGTTTTCCTAGATAAGCATAAGTTCAGAATGGTTGTAATAGCTCTCCAGGGTTGATACATGTGTCCGGTGACGATGTCAGATGCTCTTGAAATACTATTCTGATAGCCCAACCCAATTAGAAATACAATCAGATCGTCGGCACTGGTGGAGATTGAGCGAACGTCGGGGTTACATGGTGTGATTCAAGGGCCTTGCTCGAGTATCGAGAATCAATTGTGAACTCCCTATTATCCGGTTTGCAAGAGTATTGGTGTGATCTTGTTCCATTGAGCAGTGTTCGTAATTGTTGAATGTAAATGGATGGAATTGAGCATTGCTTGGTAATTGCTCAAGAAGTTTGTGTTTTGAGGATGTCGATAGAAACTTTGAGTATCGGATTTTGTTGAAGCCTTTGAAGGTCCACATATGATTGCTTTTACCAATAGCGGTCCATTGACTTTTGGGAAGGATTTCTTCGTCGAGAGAACTCGGATGATTCGGCGGGTAGCGCTCTTTTTCGGGATTGAACTTGCCATTGATGTTACGGTAATCATACAATCAATGATAATAGATAGGAGCAGGTTAGATGATACATAGTAAGTGAGGCGACATTGAGAGCACCCTTATGACAAGGAGGTAGTAACATCAAGAAGTTCCTAACACATACGGAGCGAGATAGAGTGGCAAAGATTGCAACTATATAACACCTTTCAACTATATGATAACATAAAGATATATCAATGAGGAACATTCATATAGAAAAATGATTACATGATGAGCTTATAAAGGGATTTCTGAGGCAAAAGAGTGCATTTCAAAGTGATCATGACATGAGCCAAGATACACATGTGAAAGTGATATAACACATATGTATGAGGCAAAAAGTAACATTTGGCAGTCGTGAGAGAAGCCAAGTACCTTTTGCCTAAACAGAGATGTCATAACAGTTTACATAGAGTATGTTGATTCAACAAGTCGAATTAAGTGTTGTGAGAGTGAGATCATCTTTAGCACAACAGATTTTGAACATTTTAGTAAACCTTGACCCTAAGACTAAATCTCAACATGAAAGTGAACACAGTTGCAGACTTGTAAAAACAAGTCGTCATCTCGAGCCACAGACAAGTCGCTAAAGGATTAGCACTCTAAGTCTCTAAGCTAATTCGCTAGCATGTAAGACCAAGATGCCATGAACAGTACCTAAGGCAAGTCGCTACAAAGCAGTCAATCAAGTCGCTAGGTTACTAATTCGCTAACTTGTATATACAAGTCGCTAACTACTAACTCGCTAACCAAGTTGCTATGCTAATTCGCTAGCCAGTAAAGTCAAGTCGCTATGAACAGTAAACGAGCTAAGTCGCTATAAAGCAGTTAACTAAGTCGCTAGGTTATTAATTCGCTAACTTGTAAATACAAGTCGCTAACTACTAACTCGCTAACCAAGTCGCTGGAATTTAGAGAACTTATTCGCTACGGAGACGTATTCGCTAAGTGGAACACTAACTCGCCATGAAGAACATACATACTAAGTCGCTACCAAGAACATTTTAACTCGCCACCAAGAACACTTCTTAACACCAACCCATCAGTCCAATCCATTTTAATCATACATCAATGTGTCCACCCAACATAATCCAAACAATATATTCCAAACAATTTAAACTCGTTCAATCATTTTATAAGTAACACACACACGAAAACACAAAAATCTGAACCTAAGCGAGAGAGTCAACAAATCACACTTCACGAGCACGAACGGATCTGGATATAACGATAAATTAGAGACTGGAAACTGAAGCACAAGATCGTAACGATAAGAGTGGATCGAAGCAAACCTTATGCTAAGTCGCTGGTAAGACTAAAAGGACGAAGAGAGGTAGAAGAAATGAACGAGAGAGAGAAAAAAAATTTCTTGGAGGGTAAAGTGGTAACTCGCTAATGGGTAACTCGCTAGGGGTATACAACCTCACTTAGGCAATATGACACAATTGGTCCTTGTGGTTATAAACTAAGGTGGTAATTCGCTAATGCAACATAACTTGCACTATATGACAAGTTTGGTCCCTATGGTATTAATGAATGAGTGGTAATAATATGCTAACACGGATAAGATAACGTCTCTAGCATTGATTATTACACTAATCATCATGAATCAATTCCACATTTCAACACAAAGGCAGTTACAACGAAAGCACACACTGAAAGTCTCATGAGCAAGATACAATCACAGCCTATAACAGGGAGAAACCTATTCCCAGATATTTCAAAAGTATAACCAGTTAGTCACACAAGCAGGAAATCACCACATCATACAAATAAACAAGCATCATAACCAGCACAGAAGCCAATGGTGTATAAAACTAATCTCCCCCTCAATCAATGTCAACAAAGAACATTGATTGATATTACCCAAACCCATTAAACCACCAAAGAATATATCTTTTGTTCGAACTTCATCTATGATCCCGTGCCATTATTGAATGACATTTCTAGGACCGTAGATGTTATCGATAACAAGGAGTATATTCATTATTAGATTGAGAAAAAATGATAAAATGATAAAATTTTGAAAGGAGTATATAAAATGATAAATTTTTTTTTTTTTTTTTTTTTTTTTTGAAGCTTGATTTATACAAAGACATGGAAGGACGAGTCCAGATTCGAAATGAATAGGAGTCAAAGTAAGAAGTACATCAACTCGGCAAGCTATAGCTCTGAATGAGCCATGTTCATATCGGGGAACCAAGTCATGAAGTTCTGATTGAGTTGAGCATTGTACTAAAAAGACCGAGAGCACATTGTACTTGAAGCACATGTAGACTTGTACATAGAAGGGTTAGTGACATGTTTAGTCTCACATTTAGATGCAACACAAGTATAATCCGGACGTATCATCAATGGGGATCCTAATAGGTTCTTCATTCTTGAAAATTTTACTGTGGGAATCCACTTGAGGCATGATTTAGGAATGTAAGTTCGTTTAAGTCTCTGTATACTTAAATAATCGCGGTGGGAATCCATTTAAAGCCACGATGAGATGAACTAAATGAGTGCACACCCTTGTTTTGACTATTTGTCTTTTTGTGATTAGAGAATTTCTTAGGGATTGATCCGCCGACTATGTTTTGCATGATACCTAGTTGCTTATAGCATTTTTGATTTGTGGATGATGTTCATTAGTCCTATGCTTGGGATTCATCATATCCGAACTAGGCAATGAAGTGGTGGTTTTGACAAAACAGACTTGTTATCAACTTGGGATGTAAGCTTCGATTTCAATGGTTTAGCTCTTTCAGACCTAAAGGCATTAGGTTGTTTAATAACTGTTCGTTTCAAGTGGTTCTGAACCGTTGACTTTCCCAAAGTTGAAGGTTTTGCAAACTTAGTGTTCATCCTATTTCCAGCATACTTCCTGAGCTCATTTTTTAGGGCAACAATATTGAAGCTCTTGTTCTGAATTTGTGCTTTGAGGTCATCAATATCTTTCATCAAGAGATTAGATTGATTGACTAATTTAGAGTTTGTTTCCTCAAGGTTCTTTCTTAAATGCTCATTTCTCTTAGAAGGTTGGACACACATAGTGCTAGTTCGTAATTCACGGATTCTAGTGTATCATTTATCTCATGACGGTCATATTTACGGGCTTACGAAGAAGAGATTTGATTTCTTATGGTTGAATCTTTGTCACGAATCAGGATTTTAAGCGATTAATTTCAAAAATTCTCTAAATTCGGAAGTTCCAGTTACTACACTGTTTTTTGCATAAAACATTTCATCCTTATGTTGTATTTCAATTTGCAAAGAGATCTGATGTTTTTCAAGAATTGAAAATTTGTTTGAAAGCTCATCATATGCCCTTTTTTCAATCATGTTACTTGCACTAGATTCAGACAAAACAAAGATTGATTCCACATTGTTATGTTCAGGGTAAGAGTCATGTACCTTATTGTGAGAATTGGTGTGATCAGATAAGTGTACCTTGTTGATTGTTACCTTTTCTGACTTTGAGAATTTGAGATCAATGTTGTTTTCTTCATCCTTTTCCATCATAACTGAGATTCTACAATCAGTGTCTTTTGCTGGTTCAACTAGAGTGAAGCATGACACGTCATCATTGTACCATGGACACTCTTGACACTCATTCAATTCCTTCAGCTTGTTATTCTCTTTTGCGGCTTCCTCGATGTATGTTTCCATATTACTCATGAGTTGAATAAATGAGTTTCGAACTCATGAATTTCCATTCCGTGTGCTTCTTGAAAGACATTCCGGTCATGGTAATATCAAAATCGAGGAGTATTCTTCCGAATAAGTGGGTGAAATTGGTTGAAGATGGTTTGGAGAGTAGCATGAGAATCATCGATTGAGAGCTTTTCTTTGGTAATTTGAAACCTTAGTCGTTCTAGGTTAAGCAAAACGACTCTTGTTAAAGTGGGAAAATCGACGAAGGATGGCACGACTTGTTCGATCCATGGTTGTTGATAAGAGTAATTTGAGAAGTCGGTCGAGTTGTTGAAACGGCTCATTGGTGCATTCCACATTCTTAGTATCATCGATGATATTAAGAGTGACTTATTTGAGTTGTTCGATTGATTGATCTTGAGTTATTAGGTGTGAGGCCTTGGATGGGCATTCTGTTTCACTATTCATGTTTGTGTCATAGAGAGCAAGTACTTTGGTGATTAAAGAATCCGTGATGGTGACATTGTGTTATTATGAATTACTCCCAAGTCTCTAGAGAATTTAGAATCAATTCGGTACTAGTACTAATCCCAAGTTGCTAGAAAGTACTACACCAAGTCGCCAACACTAATTCGCCACCACGCTAAGTCGCTAGCTTTCCAATTCGCTAGCCGGATGTAAGTCGCTAGGTGGTAACTCGCTAACGCTCAAGTCGCTAGCAAAATTCGTGATGATTCGCTACTCAAGTCGCCAACAATGCAAGTCGCTAAAGAGCAACTCGCTCTGAGACCAAGTCGCTACCACAAGTCGCTATCCGTAGTGGAGAGTCCACTACTTGTACTTTAACTCGCTAGATCTAACTCGCTAGCTTTAACAACGTAAGTCGCTACAAAGCGTGAAGCAAGTCGCTACCAAGAAACTATTCAGAGAGCTAAGTCGCTAGCTTGAAAACCAAATAAACTTCACTTTTCAATCCAAAACAACCCAACCAAGATGATTCAAGCTTACCAAATGAAAACCTAAACACTTTTGATGATTCTAAACATAAAAGTACCAACAAAATTCAAACTTTAACACAAGAAATCAACCAAATGATGCAAAAACCACTATACTTTTCAAACTCAAAACCACCTAAAACCACTATAAATCCAAAGATGTGCAATATATGATCTAACCATGGCTCTTGATACCAATTGTTAGATATTAACTTTCACATGCACATCATAACATTAACACAATGAGCACATAGATGGTTTTAGAGAGAAAGAGTGGGACATTCTAGTGAGAGAAACTTGTGGAATATTAGATTACCAAAGAACATCCAACCCTCTACCTTGCAAGGTAGAGGGTATTTATAGGTTACAAACTAAGCGACCTCCGACGGCTTGTGGATCGGGATACAATGGGTAAAGACCGACCTTCTTCCACGGTGTTGCACTATACTATTTTACGCTACTAACTAACTACATAAACCGTAACTAATGACCAATCTATGAGCTAACTTATGCTAGATAATAGTTGGGGTGACCGACTCTTTCAACACTGGAATTTTCTAATTCCTAACACAAAGCCCAAAACTTTGGGTGAAAGAGGCATTGACTGCATCTTTGTTGGATATGCTGAGCATTCCAAGGCTTTTAGGTTCTATGTTATTGAACCTAATGAATATGTTTCAATTAACTCCATAGTTGAATCAAGGGATGCAAACTTTGATGAGAATAGATTCTCATCAGTCCCAAGAACAAGTCAGAGGATTCCTTTTGGAACTCATGACATTGGTATATTAGAGGTCTCTGATGAGGTTGTGGTTCAACAACCTGAACCTATGCTCACAAAGAGCTAAAGGGTCAGGAATCCAAAGTCATTTGGACATGAGTTTCAATTCTATTTAATTGAAGGTACTAGGGATGAGGTTTCTGACCAATACTCCTATTGCTTCATTGTTGAGGATGATCCCAAGACATTTGGAGAAGCAATGAAGTCCCAGGATATTGCTTTCTGGAAAGAAGCAATCAATGATGAGATGGATTCCATCATGGGCAACAACACTTTGGTGTTGGTTGGTCTACCACCTGGTTGCAAACCTTTAGGTTGCAAATCGATTTTCAAAAAGAAAATGAAGGTAGATGGAACTATTGAAAAGTTCAAGGCTCGACTAGTCATTCAAGGCTTTAAACAAAAGTCAGGAATAAACTATTTTGATACTTATGCTCCTGTAGCTCGATCGATTACCATAAGATTCTTGATTGCTTTGGCATCAATTCACAATCGATTATTCATCGATGGATGTGAAAACCGCTTTCTTAAATGGTGAATTGGATGAGGAGGTTTATATTAACCAACCTCGGGACTTCATCTTGCACGGCAATGAAAACAAGGTGTGCAAACCGATTAAGTCTCTTTATGGACTAAAGCGAGCATCTAAGCAATGGCATCAAAATTTGATGAAGTGGTTTTGTCTAATGGTTATTTACTTAACCGGTCGACAAATGTGAATATAGCAAATTTGATGAATATAGTAAAGGTCATCATTTGTCTATATTTTGATAACATGTTGATCTTTGGCACTGACCAAAATCAGGTTGACCAGACAAAAGGAATTTTTGTCATCAAGGTTCTCCATGAAGGACATGGGGAGGCTAATGTTATCCTTGGTATAAGGATTAAACATGAAAGTAAAAGAATTTCTATCTCTTAGTCTCATTATATTGAGAAGGTGTTGAGGAAATTCAGTTACTTTGATTGTAATTTAGTGAGTACCCCTATGGATACTTGTGAGAAGTTGATGCCTAATAAAGGCAAGGTTGTATCTCAACTTGAGTATTCTAGGGTAATTGGCTGCTTGACGTATGTCATGACTTGTACAAGACCTGATATTGCTTTTGCAGTGGGTAAACTGAGCAGGTATACTAGTAATCCTAGTGCTCATCACTGGCAAGCAATTCAGAGGGTAATGAAGTATCTAAATGGAACTATGGATTATAGTCTCTCTTATATTGGTTATCCTTCATTATTAGAAGGATACCTTGATGCAAGTTGGATCAAGTAACACCGAAAATAATTAAATCTATCGGTGGTCGGGTATTCTACTTGGTGGAGGTGCAATTTCTTGGGCATCCAAGAAGCAACCTTGCATCACCACTTCAACAATGGAATCTGAATTTGTAGCCTTAGCAGCTGCTGGTAAAGAAGCTGAATGGTTGAAAAACTTGCTTCTTGAGATTCCATTGTGGCCTAAACCTATAGCACCTATTTCTATCCGTTGTGATAGTGCAGCTACATTCGCAACGGCTTATAGCCAGACGTACAATGGGAAGTCTAGACACTTAGGTGTCAGACATAGCATGATTCGTGAGCTTATCATGAATGGGGTGGTATCTATAGAGTTTGTTAGATCTCAAGAAAATTTAGCTGATCACTTGACGAAGGGATTGGCTAGAGACTTGGTTATAAAGTCTGCTAAAGGGATGGGTTTAAGTGCAATTTAGTCACTGAATGCTAGGACACCCAACTCCCTCCTAAGGAAACTTGGGAGCTGCGTTCAATGTGGAAAGCTGAACATTCGATCATTGGAGCACATGTTTATTTTACATCCCAAGGTTGTGCTCGAGAACTGCTTTGAAAGGAGGATGAAGTATTTACTTTAATGGTTAATTTCTTTGAAAAAGTGCTTGGCGGGAGCATGAATAAAGAGGAACCACCTATGTGAATGTTGAAGTTTTGTCGCTTGAGGAGCTTTTGGACTTTTGGCTCTTGCAACATTTATGAATTTGGATATGGACACATGGCTTGTAAAGTGTCAAAAGCGTCTAAGTATTTGAAAATTGTGTGTATTTTCTCTTCAGGTATTCAAATGGGTTGAAGGATTCAATTCTTAGAACACCCTGATTCTCGAATATTTGAACGTGTAATGTACTAAGATGGAAATTCAATCCTCATGATATTTTTGTTTATGCACATGTTTTGTTTGATGTTTGTTTTTTCATGCAAAGGAAGTGAACTAAATTTGGGGGGGATTGTTGGAAAATTTAGTGCACTCGTGGGATTAGTTCACACCTGGTTTTGGGTTAGGAGGTACGGAGTGTACACCCATAAGGTCCCTAAACACCCTGACTCAATAGTGGTTAGTACTGGTAGTGTTGGTTACTACTGCTAATGTAGTGACTAATGGTTCCTACTGCTAGTGTATTGGTTCCTGCTGGCAGTGTTGGTTACTACTGCTAGTGTAGTAACTGATGGTTCCTACTGCTAATGTATTGGTTCCTGCTGGTAGTGTATTGGTTCCTACTGGTAGTGTTGCAATGTTTAATTTGTAACAGCTTTGACTAATTCAAGTGGCTGTTATGATTTTTTTTATGACCACGTTTAATTGGTCATGTAACCACTATTCCTATGATAATGGAGGCTTATTATGGGTAATTAATTGGCCGTTAATTACTCATAAAGTCCATTGAGTAGGAGTGAGTATTCTCTACTATAAATAGAGATGGACATCATCAGCATGGAAATATGGTGAAAAACCTGGAGAAACAAACAAAAAGCTTAAACACTTATATGCGCAAGGGTTATTGATTTGTGCCTAATTCAATAACAAACATTTGGTCTTATCCCAAGTAGATATTCGTGTAACTGGGCATAGGGTCTAATAGTTTACTTTGGAAAGTGATCACACGATTCCAAGTGATATTCGGTAACCACCTAGTGGTATTGCATTGTTATTGATTATCTTACCCTGCTGCTGGGCGAATAACCACCAACACGAATTAGCTATGCAAGAGCCCTTACTGAAATCAGCTCGGAAAAGGAGTTAAAGTATGAATTGGATGTTGTGATTCCTGTTGATGATGGGACGGGTTATACTGAGGTAACTATCAGAGTGGAATATGAGTGTAAGCTACCTCTGTGTTGAATGTAAAATATTTGGACACTCTTACGTAATTGCCCTAAAGAGTGGTAGAATCTGTTGTTACACCTATGGACAAGCAAGAAGATGGTTTTATTGAGGTTAATAGGAAGAAAAAAAAAGGAAAGAAAGTGGTTAATTCTCAACCGAAGCAAATTATTGGCTTGAAGCTTAACAAGCAAAAGGATAAATATGTTTAAGGATACAGAGAAAAACACTTCTTACGAGATCAATACTATTAAGCTTAAGAATCATTTTGATGCACTATCTAGGAATGATGACGTTTTTTGTGAAACTAGTGGGGGAAATGTGGTTTTGAATGATCATAAGAAACATGTATCTAGCCATTTTAAACACTAGTAATTATGAAAGCGATAGCGAAGTTGAGGAAATATTTAATGAAACGAATATGACTAAGGCTGCTAGCAAGTTAGTTACTCAATCGGAGAGGGCAAGCACTCCCGTACTAGATGGTCTCAATGTTTAGTATAGCCTCTTGGAATATACGGGTCTAAACCGCCCAAAAACAAAAGGAGGTTCATCAAGTGGTGAATGAAAACCAGCTGAATGTGTGTGCTATCTTGGAATCTCATGTTGATGTGTCTGGTCTTACTAATGTGTGTTTGAAGGTGTTTAAGAGTTAGGATTAGACATCGAATGCTAACATATGTACTAAATGGTGTCGAATTATCCTTGGATGGAATACTGATATTGTGAATCTTATGGTTGTGTCACAAACGAGCCACGTTATTATTCATGCTAAACTCGTTTTAAAGGCCGACAACAAAATTATGTTTTGCTCTTTTGTGTATGCAGGTAATGATTACATTGTTAGGAGAACTCTTTGGCATGATCTTGGGATGCACGAGCTTGTTATTCGTGGCAATCCATGGATCCTTATGGGGGATTTTAATGATGCCCTCAACTTAGAGGCTAGCTATTGTGGTTCTTATTTAATGAATAATTTTAGGCGGGATTTTAAAAAGTGTGTTGAAAACATTGAAGTTTTGGATGTTAATAGCCCAGGTCTCCATTACACTTGGAATCAGAAGCCTAAAGGTGGAGATGGTATTTTGAAGAAGCTTGATCGTATTATGGGGAATATTGAATTTGTTGATAACTTTCCTGGTTCTTATGCTATATATTTCAACCATATAGGATTTCAGATCAATCTCCTGCTGTTTTAAAGATTCCTAAGCTTGCTGCCACGAAACCGGAACCTTTTAAGTTTTTCAACTTTCTTACGCATAAAGGCAAGTTTTTGGACGTTGTTAATCTTCATTGGGGTACATACGTTCCTTGTCATACCATGTTTCAAGTGGTTCAAAAGATGAAAGCCTTGAAAAAACCTTTTCGCAAGCTGCTAAGAAATCAAAGAAACTTACATGAGTGTGTGTCTCGACTTAGACATGAGCTTGATGAAGTTAAAAAAGGTATAGATTTGGATCCTTCGAATCTAGAGCTTAGGGAAGAGGAACCTCTTTATGTCCAAGCGTTTAATGAGGCTAGTCTTGATGAAGAACGTTTTTTGAAACAAAAGTCCAAAATTGATTGGCTTGACGTTGGTGATTCAAACTCCGCTTATTTCCACAAATCTCTTAAAAGCCATTGTCAACGAAGCCGTATCAAGCTGATTTTAAACACGGCTAATGAGGAGGTTGCGGGTGCTTTTGTTTCTCATTATGATCAATTTCTTGGTGTTGAAAGCATATGTACTGATCTGGATACCTCAGAACTGTTTATTAATAAAGTTTCGAACTCATCGTGCGTGAATACGGTGCGGGCTGTTTCTAATGAGGAGATAAAGAGTGATATGTTTTCTACTGGGGATGACAAAGCCCCGTGTCCGGACGGGTACACTTCAACATTTTTCAAAAAGGAATGGGATGTCGCGGGTCATGATGTGTGTAATGCTATTCAGGATTTCTTCTCCAATGGGCAGCTCTTGAAAGAAATTAATCACACCATTATCGCACTTATCCAAAGGTGTCTACTCTTCTCAAAATTAATGATTATCGCCTTATTTCTTGCTATAATGTTATTTATAAATGCATTAATAAGATTCTTACTTACTAATCGTATTATTGAGGGGTTAAAGGAAGTGGTTAGTGAAAATCAATCTGCCTTTGTTCTGGGTAGATGTATTTCGGATACTATCTTAATTGCGCAGGAGCTTATGCATGATTATCATAGGGAGAGGGGTCCCTTGAGATGTGCCTTCAAAGTCGATATTCATAAAGCTTATGACACGGTTGACTGGCTTTTCTTGGGTAACATTCTTACATGCTTTGGTTTTCATTCTATTATGATTAATTGGATTATGGCTCGAGTCACTTCTGCCTCTTTCTCTCTTAATGTGAATGGTGAGATTCATGGCTATTTGAAAGGTATGAGAGGTCTTAGATAGGGTGACCCTTTATCCCCTTATATTTTCATGTTGGTTATGGAGGTTTTAACTCTTATTTTTAAGTGGAAAGTTCGTGACTTGGATACTTTCTCGTATCATAATCATTGTGATAAGCTAGAAATTATTAACATATGTTTTGTAGATGATTTATTTCTTTTTGCTAGAGGTGATTTGGATTTGGCTACTGTCATTATGGAGGCTTTAAATGAATTTAAAATGGTATCAGGTTTAGTTACCTAGCATCCCAAAGAGTATTGCCTACTTTTGTAACGTGGTTAACCATGTTTAGATTGCCATCTTATATAAACATTATGCTATTTACTGAAGGTACACTTCCGGTTAAGTGTCTTGGTGTCCCTCTTTTTTCTACTCCTCTTTTGTATAAGGACTCTAAAGTCCTTGTAGAAAAATTTCAAAACATGATTGGTGATTGGAAGAACAAATCTTTGTCATTTGCGGGAAGGTTACTACTTTGTAAATTCGTTCTTGCTTCTATGCATATTTATCGGGCTTTAGTTTTTATCCTTCCTAAAGGCATGATTCATGATATTCAACAGCTTATTCGCGGGTTTATTTGGTGTAATGGGGATCTTAAAAAAGGTAGAGCTAAAGTTGCTTGGGAAGATAAATCTTCCCAAATGTGAAGGTGGTCTTGGCATTAGTAACCCGGAAATATTTAACATTCCATTGATGGAAACTCACATTTGGTATATTGTCTCTAATAAAGAGTCTTTTGGGTTAAATGGATTCATACGTACAAACTAAAGGGTGCACTTTTAGGATATCCTCTGAAGGCGGATATGAGCTGGGGATGGAGAAAACTTCTTCAAATTCGTGAGCTAGTTAAACCACACTTTTGGCATCAATTGGGTAATGGTTGCTCAACTTCGATTTGGTACCATTCATGGTGCACTCAATGCCCTCTAATTAAATTTGTAACTCCCAGAAACATTACGAGGGAAGGGTTTTACCCTTCACAATAGTGTGGCTGACCTAACGTTTAATGGAGCTTGTAAATGGCCTAACTCGTGGTTACTAAAAGCACACGATTTGCTTCATATTTCTCCCGGTGCTTGTTGATACCGGCTTGACAAGATTGTTTGGCGTGATCAACATGGCGTGTTTTCTGATTTTCAGTCAAACATGCGTGGAGGCTATTAGGCCTCGTGGTAATGAGGTGTTGTGGCATCATGTGGTTTGGTTTTCTCATTGTATTCCTTGCCATGATTGTCACCTTTGGCTTGTAATCCGAAGATGTCTTAAAACCCAAGATAATCTCAGGCAATGGGATGTTGGTCCTCCTACCGACTTAAACCTGCTTCGGTGCCTTTTAGGTGAGACTCAACCGGACTCTCATGATCATCTTTTCTTTGAATGTTTTTTTCCTTTGCAAGTTTGGATGCATATTCGACACTTAGCTGGTATGGATATTGTCCCTCTATTTTGCAAGATATTTTTGAATGGATTGAGCCCCTGGCTTACAAACGCACTGCTAAAATTGTTATTGGTCGGCTTTTAATTGCTGCAACATCATACTTCATTTGGACTGAAAGGAATAATCGCCTTTTCAAGAATGCTAGAAGAAAGCCAAAAGAGATTCGTGATATCATTATGATTACAGTTAGCTTAAACTTTATTACATTTCGGTTCAAGAACACTCAAGTGGTCAATCAATTGCACACTTTATGGAAGATGCGTAAGACGTTTAGGATTTATGGTTTTTTGAAGGCTGGTCTCGTTTCATTTCATGATTGGTCTTCACTTTCGTCTCATTGTTTATCGCTTATATGGAAGATCAGATGTTCGTGTGTGGCATAAGATGGGTTCCACTTGAGAGTCAGACTTTCTTTTTCCTTCACCAATGTTTTCCCACTGGGTTTTACTTAGGAAGGTTTTAAAGTCGCAATCTCATTTGGTTATTATTCCCCATCTTGTTGCTGCTAGGTGGGCTTGAAGGCATTTTTTTCTCGATGCCTGGGTTTGTTCTAGCTATTTTATGTGTTGGTTAGTTGTGTGCAACTATAGTGTTATCGTTGTGTAGCATGTCACAAACGCTTTAGTGGTTGTCAGCGTCTCGCTTGAGGTTAATGCCAGATTTCAACCATATTCTATTGTCTTAACTTTTATTTGATTAATACATGTTTACCGAGATAACCCTTTAACAACAACAACACACACATACACACGCAAAAAACCAAAAAAAAAACAAACAAAAAAACAAACAAACAAAACAAAACAAAAAACAAAAAAAAAACAAACATAAAACAAAAAACAATAAAAACTCTCCCACCAATAACATTCCTATAACATCCCACAAAAAAATCTCACTTACTCCACTTTTACACTAAAAAATAAAAAATAAAATACCGGTAACCTCCGTTATGCACATGGCGAATGCACCTATAACGCATATGGCAGTGCGTTATAGCGCATTTATAGGAACCAAAAATGCCCTATAACATGACGTCATGACCTATAACTCTTCTCTAACAAGCCCATAGGTACCAAAAAACAACCCTTCTAACAAGCCCATAGTTGATAGTTGATAACTTGATACAGTCATATAATAAAATATTGATGCTTGTATAACTGTATTGTATGTTCAATCTCAGAAAACCGCTACATCGTGTTGTCATTGAAAAAAGTATTGTAACAGGTAAGTATGTGTAACTGGTCTTGAAATAGTAATTGCGCTGAGCCGCCAAGACAATGTACTAATGTTTTCTGAAAAGTATGTATCTATTTCCGAATACTTGCTGTCTAAATATAAGATCCTCTTTCTTTTTGCCAGTTTAGTTTTACGCACACAAATATACCCACGTCCTATGACAATGGGAATCATAATGAGTGAATGCATAGAAACATAAATAAACATTTGGATCGTCCAGCAAAACAAGAAGTTATAATTTAGAAGCAAACCTACAGAAAGAAAATACTTATGCAGTTATAGTTTAAGAAAAGAACTGTACTAAATACCCTGCAAGCAATTCATGTTCATAGAGATTGGCAGGCAGAAATCAGAAGCAGATCAAAGGTGCAGCAATTCATCATCTATCTTGTGAGCATGGTTCGCAGATTCACCAATTACCTTAGTCGCATTTCTCTACTCGTCATCCATGGTGTCACTCGTCATCATCATCATCATGAACCTTGATCTCTTTGCACTTTCAGGCGATCTGTTCCACGGTTCACCATCCTGAGTAGACCTCTTGCGTACTTTCGCCTTACTACTAGATCCAGCTGCATCACTGGTGCTGGTTTTGTTAACATTCACATGAGAATCAACCTCTGAAAGCCCATTCTCTAACGCCGTCACCAAGTTCTGAAAGTATGACCGAGTCACATCAGTCAAACCGGTTAACTTTATCCTAAAACTATTGAAGATAACCTTAGTAGTTGCATCTTCATCCTCTTTTTAATATAAATTTGTAGATCCTTTTCTGCACAAAGATGAAGCCTTTCTAATCCAACCTCTGCTTCACCCTGCAAAACTCAAAAATGCTTTTTCTCCTTTTCTTTTCGGTATGTAAAATCCATATGCATAGGTCCATTTTAGCATTCGCCTGCATTCAACTATCTGTAACCAAGCATCTGTAATGAATTGTAACTGTGTTTCAGGCATATCGTAATTCGAACTAAGTATCTTGAGATCAACTGTTTCAATCTTGTGAAGATCAGAAAGAGCTTTTTTCCTCGACTTTTCATTTGCAGCCCAACGTTCATAGTAATGTGTGTATCTCTGAATCGCTTTTTTAGCTAAATCACGTTGTTGTTCATCTTTATTAACTATACCCCCTTCTAATTTATAACGATTACAAGTTGTACTAACATGTTGCCTCCAAGGACCAAGACACAACCAACAGAACTCATGTAGGCAAGGCTTTCTACACGTCATATGCATACAACCATCATTTTTCTCAATCGACTTTTTGCACTTAGGACAAGGCTTCGTGTACGCTAGAATCCAAGTAGTATTTTCAGCTTCAGCTGAATTCTTCAACACCCATTTACCAACAGTTTCGCAATCTAAAGGACTATGGGCGTCCTCCATACAATTCCAACAGAATACATGCTTACAATTACAAGTAACATCATAACTATCATCCTCAAAATTATCATCATACTCAACAGCATAATCACATCCAGGACCAGGACACCACTTAATCATCTTCTGACTACTCTCCACATATGATCTAAGCCAAAACCTATCATACTTTTTCTTCTCCTCACCCTCGGCTAAAATATTAACCATATCAGGGCCAACAGCAGCCCCACAAGATGGTTCAGGACACTTTAAAGTCAAACATCCCGGACCATCATTAATAGCAGTATTAACATAACTTTCCCAACACACCTTACAAAAAACATGACCACACCCACAATTCGCAGTATCCTTAACCATAACAGAATCAAAACAAATACCGCAATCAACTTCACTTTCATCATTTTTAGGAAACTTAACATCATGATCAACGTCTAGCATACCAATCAATTCCCTAACTTTAAGTTCATCTCCAAACCAAGCTTCATGAACATTAGTAACACACCAATTATAATTCAACAAAAGCATGCAAGCCTCATCTTTCGATATCGATAAAACAGAAGTTACCTTTTTAATTTCATCTTTTTGACCTTCGATCAATTTATCTTCTTTTAAAATAACGTAACTTTTTTCATTGCTTGCTTTCTTATCATCAATCGGAACATCGTCATTCTCAGCAGCATCATCATCATCATTGATGCTGTAATCGTCATGGATGACGTCATCAGAATCATAGGGATCATCATAAGTTTGATCAGCATGATGATCATCATCATCTGAAGAAATATCAATTAAAACACGATCATCGTTGGAACCCATGATTAATTATTGATAATTAATAAGTTATGCTTATAATTGAGAATAATTGAGCATCGATGAAGTGGAATTTGATTAGGGTTTAAGAGGATTGACGAAAGATACCGAAATTTGGGGATTTTTGTTGTGGGTTAATATAAACTCAGATGGATTAAGTATATATCCCTCCGAAAAAGTAAATTTACCCATATGTTCCTTCAAGATGCTAAAAGTTGTAAATTTACTTGTATTTTCCTTAAAGTTTTTCTTTTAATATGTAAATTTACTTGTATGTTCCTTAAAGTTTTCCTTTTAAGGCAAAAATGCATATATATTCCTCCCAAAGTGAATAATTGCATATATATATCCTTTCTGAGTTTTTTATACGCGTTTCTGATGGTTTTATGACTTTGGATATATATGCTGATTTCGATTTTCGAGAGGATATATATCTGTGCCTTTCTTTTAATATGTAAATTTACATGTATGTTCCTTAAAGATTTTTTATAATATATTTTTTCATACGCAAATAACTATCTCATAATATATTTACATCACAAATTCATCTCATATATTATAAGCAAAGTTTGAACCTACAACCATTTAATTAATAAGTTTCTCACAAATTATAAAAGTTTTATGTTTGTTTAAAACTTGTCATAACTCCATATTTCTCCAAACATGCATTAAAAAGTTGTGAAAGAAAATTTTCTAATTTTGAGTTTTTATATTGATGCATACTAAAACTTTGATACATATATTAAAAAGAAGTTTGATGAGAAAATGAATTTTTGATGCTCAAAATATCGATTTACAAAATTTTAATACTCATATGTTGTTTTCATAATTTCTTTTTTTTATCAAAACATTACATTTTTAGAAAAACTTACTTCACAATTTTTTTATTCATCAACGCCCCCTATCTTATGGAACTTTTGGGAAGCTTTTATATTATTTTTTTTTTTTTTGAATCTTTTTACGCTGCTCATGAATATTTGTCCTTTTAGTTTAACCTTGCCTTATATGAAATTATCCCTAAGTATGGGTCAAAAACTTATTATATAAAAATATTTATTTTAAAAAGATTAGATAACCACATATCTACTTACAAGTTAAATAAACCCGTGCAATCACGTGATTTTTGGCTAATCTTAAATAATGTGTCTTAAGATAAGTCGCAATATATCTAAATTTTAATTATTTGTGCACAAAATTATATATTATCTAATTTTAATAATATAATTGATTAAGAATGTAAATTTTATCTTGACACATAATATTGTGTTTGGTTCATAAACGAGGTTTGTAAATAAGATTTATATATAACATTATGTAAAATATTTTATGCTTATATAGTTATAATACACATGTATGTGCATGTTTTTACATAAATTTCCTGTTATGTTTTAATATCGATTAATATTTTGCATAGATTTTTGTTAGACGAATGATTTGAATTTGTTTAATTGGCATGCAATTATGGTTGATGTTGCTTAGATTTAACAATTGATATCATGTTTTAGACATTATGCATGTTTAATAGCATGTAATAACCTTTGAAAATTGCTTTTCCAAGTATCCTTATTTAAACTTTGAAGAGGAATCATCGGAAAGGCAAAGGGGTCAACAAGTCAAGTTTACTACAATTACTTGAAATGCACTGGATAACATCCTTTTTTGGGTATGGGACTATGAGCTCCCGACTCGTTGATATATATATATATATATATATATATATATATATATATATATATATATATATATATATATATATATATATATATATATAGAGAGAGAGAGAGTAGGGATCCGGTGAGAAGTAAATTAAAATAAGAAGTGGTGAGAAGTGACCAAAACCACGCATTTGAAATGCAACGACTTGCATTAGATGCATTTCTATTCATATAGATGCAACATCTTGAGTTTGAAAGTTAATTTGATGTATAGATGGTGCAAATTGATTTTCATGATTTAAAGACGCGTGAGTAACAAAAAAACAAAGAAATCTTGAAATGCATCTAATATACGTATATGCATCGATTAAAAGCTAGAAAATACACTATGGTGCGTTATAATGCATCTAAGATTATAGGGATGCATCTAATTTAGGTCGGTGCCTCTCGGTTTCGGTGGCATCCGGAGCTGAACCAAGAACCTCCATAGCATAAATATCATCAACCGTCAAATGTGCCTTATCCCGAGGTTTCTTTACATGTTCCAACACCGGGTTACTAATTTGTGTCAAACTCATCTCTCTTTATAAAAACTCTATCATCCTTGTCATCCATCAAACACTCTATGTTCATAGGTGCCTCGGATTTTCCTTGAGTACCTTCTTTAGTTTTTCACATGTAGCACAAAGCCTCGGGCTAGCCTTCAGATGGAGCACATCAATTTAGGAATCTACCTTAAACTTTGCAACAAAGTGCTAGAATAAAGCCTCATCAAAATCCTTTCTTAAAGCATCTTTGGAACAAAGCCTCATCAAAATCCCAATACCTTCAATTTCCCTTTCTTAAAGCACATTATGCACGCATGCTAGCATGTCCAACGTCAACAAACGCTATGTTGAAATGCTCATTCTCGGTAAATTAGTCTTGTAGATACTATAAGCCAAAGCAATAGTGGTTATTTCGTGCATCAACCAAAGAGAATGCAACCCAGCTATTATAGCAACATCCATCACAATCCTTCTTTGAAGATCGATGAAATAAATAGGTATCCCAAATACCACATATTTTACCCAACCAATTATATGCAAGATAAGAAACAAATTCAATATAAAGTGCATGCCTAGAGGTGGCAATTTGTGCCCAAACTCAAAAGAATGGGCTAAATGGGCAAACTTTTAAAGGATTTGGGCACATTTGGGTCCCTCCTTTTTTGAAATGGGCGTGTATTGCCCATTTAGAAGTTAAATGGGCATAACGGGCACATGTTTTCTCGAACATAAGATTATTTTAAAGAAAAACTTACATTTTATTTTTAAATATAAATGAGGTGTTACGTTCGATGAATTTATTTCGTCATTTTGGGTCTTTTAAAAGCGATTCAGTATAACATGAGCCCGTTTGGCCGTGCCCGCTTAGCCCGTGCCGTTTGGCCCATAGCCCGTTTGGCCGTAGCCCGTTTGACCCGTAGCCCGTGCCCGCCCGGCCCGCCCGTTTTGCCACCTCTATGCATGCCTAAAAAATGATCCCATTCAGTGTCATCGCATTAGTTGCTTCTTCAACTGTCTTCATCTCCACAAATGCAAACTTCTTTTGATGATTAATGTACACATTGACTACTGCATCACCTGCCCCAAATCAAGGTCTTCGATTCCCTGAGTGAGTTGTTCATTGGTTTGAGCATCACCTCTCCACAACCATAACCGCTAAGCTCTTTCTCCTGTTTTTCTCACTCCGAAAAGGCTTTCTCAGTCCACAAGGTTATAAATAAAGCTTTATATCTCTGAGAAAGATTCATATGACATGCTTATAGACCATTGATGCAAGATGTAGCCGATAGATACAATCCGTATATTTAGCATTTTGTGCAAACCAAAACGTTTCAGATTAATAATCTATAAAACTTTCTAATAAAAGCTTTAGATAGTATATAGTGTAACTCATTAACTTCAATTGTTTTTCTAAGGAAAAGGGTCTTGATCGATTGCTCTTCATTCTTTTTCATTTAAAGTTTTCTTCTTTGAACATGGATGGTTTTAGTCAGTTTGGTTGGTTAAACAAATCTTACTATAGGCCTAAACTTCATCCTACACTTGTCAAAGCGAGGCGTGTGCATGCCTAATTATTGGGAAAGAGAAGTGAAGAGGAAGAAAACATGACACACCAAAAGGAATGGATCTCTTCCAAGCCGAGGCCAATGACATGACAATCAAATCTTTCCAAACACTTATCAACTTCAAAGAAGAACCGAGTTGATATTGATTGTTTGTCTTTGTTTCGTAAATTCACAAATTTCGAACCAATTCAAGATTAATTGAAATTTTTTGAGATCTTATGTATCAACATAAGTTAAAGCCAGTGACTTAAGCTCTAAATACTTCTTACATTTACTTATTATCTTCCTAATTGATATACTATATCCGTGGAGTTGCTCCAAAGTTTTATTAGTAGTAAACACTCGAATGAGATTTAGTTGAATTTGATAAAACTCGGCGTGTTTCGTGTGTGTCTATTTCTAAAATCACACTAATGATTAAAAGTAATATGAATCACATTGAGTTATTTGCACACAAACCGTCTAAATTTCCCAATGCATCAAACCAAAATATATTGAGCGAGGTTGCAACATCGAAGTTGGCGATCTTCTTTTGAGCTCCCGAGAGAGGGTCCAACATTATGGGAGATAGGCATACACGACCGCTCTGCGTGAATTCTACATTCCGACTCGACCAAATGTATACTAACAAGTTTCTTGTCAATGATCATAACAGTGAATAATATTCAATTTGCTCATAAAGCTTTTGAAAGTAAGACAATAAGATATATATGAAATATATTATCGTGCGAGTTTAGACAATACGGATTATGGAAAAGGTATGCAACGCTATACCACGACAATGAATTGGTTTTCAAGATTGGTCAAGACAATTACAAAAAAGACTGGTTATTCGCACATGTCAACCGGTAAGTTGATGTGTGACTTATTTTCAACCAATTTACATAAGGTTTTGCATCCGAACTTAATTATGTTTTGTAGAAAGGAAGTTGACAACATGTATGAAAAAACAACATAGGCGGTGAAGTTTAAGCTAAAGAACGTTAACGTGAATGGAACTCATACACTAAGATTGGCTCTCGCATCCGCAGTTTTGGATCTGCGGTATTTAGAACTATTTATTTTGTCAATCTAGCGACCTTAAATATTTCAAGATGCTTTCGGAAAAATTTACTTTTTGGTTCTTCAAAATCTCATCATACCATCACTTATATTCTTATCATAATTCAACAAATATGATTGGAGCAGAAGAGAGGGCACATTTGTTTAATTTATGCTTGTCTCGACTTTCAACAAATATGTACTATTACTCTCCATAATTGGTATAAGGATTGTAACTAATCTTTCCTTTTAGGTTTGAGTTAACGATCCAAACACGGATAAGCCACTATTTTCAACCTGGAGTAATGGGGAGACAATGCAATAGCAAGGCATGGTATACATGGGTTGTATTGGTTATTCAACATAGATATAATGGGAAAGTTTTAAATTCTACTGGAGAAAATGCCATATAATTGACCAAAATAAATGCAGAACCCGTTTCTGGAGGAGTAATGTATAATTACATACGTTTAGAAGGTCCTCATCTATGGTGTTCACCGGTCATGTATGCATTTGATTTGAGTTTCGAATAGTCCATTTGTTTTGGCTTTGAGGCGTTACAAATTGTATGTTCAAACATGCTTACATATCTATGATATCTAAATATAAGAAAGGTTATATTGTGTCCGAACTTGTAGTATAGTCAATAACGATCTAAAAGTGATGCTAAGTAGATGATGAGATATTTATGTAATTAGTGTCTCGGTTGATTCTCGTAACACTTTGACTAATGTTCTAATGTACAATTAAAGGCCTTAAGGGACGACAAAATTTTATAACGGTGGTGTGATGAGTGTGTAAATACTCATCATTTTGTACAAAATAAACTGCAAAATCATCCGAAACACTCGAAACACATCAAATGATCAAAATATCACAAATCGTTGTTTTATGTGTTTTAAATGCAAAATATCAAAATCGGATGAAAAACATATCAAATTTGCAAAAATTGCAGTTTTAGTCCCCAAGTTTCAAAAGTTGTCAAAAACAGTCCCTGAGCTCATAATTTCAAAAGTAAAGTCACCAAAGGTCCTTTTTTAAATCATAAGTTGTCAAATTTAGTC
Organism: Chrysanthemum lavandulifolium; assembly: GCA_022545495.1. Lineage (NCBI taxonomy): Eukaryota > Viridiplantae > Streptophyta > Magnoliopsida > Asterales > Asteraceae > Chrysanthemum > Chrysanthemum lavandulifolium. Next base: position 167,760,293 of record CM040244.1, read on the forward strand.
CTTTGGTGAAAAATATCAAAAGTTTGAGAAAATTACAAAAATGGTCCTCCAAGTTTGGAAATTGGCAGAATTAGTCCCTGGAAAATGTGAAAATGGCCAAATTGGTCCTTGCACTTTTGATGATTGTCACTTTTAGTCCTTGGATTAACTTTTCTGAATTGGCAGGAAAGGTCCCTTAAGTTTCAGAATGTACACAATTGGTCCTTGTCAATTATTAAAGCCTTAAACCTAAATTTGGACCCTTGTACCCATTGTGACCCTGTCAAAATTGCATTTTGGACCCCCTGGATTATTAGCCCCGCCAAGTCAAATTTGGTTTGACTTTTCCATCGCCAAAAAGAAACCACCTCCTTCCACATGTTGCTTTCGCAATTTTCTCTCCACACTCCATCTCCCCCCTCCGCCTCACCCACTCACATGTCTCCCTCCAAACACTACATCCAAGATAACATTCATTACAACCTTATCTCACTCAATCTCACACAACAGGTTAAAAAGTTTCTTTCCCGCCAAAATCCAATGGATGGTTAGGATCAGTTTAAGTGATCCAATGGCTTAAATTTATGGTGGGATTTGCAGAGAGAGAGAAAAGAAGCACTTTGGGTATAAAAGAGAGGAGGGATGCAGGCTTGAAGAGTAGTTAGTTAGTTTTTAGTTTCACTTGTATGTCGTTTTTTTCCTTAAAACTGTTTTAATTAGCTTTTAGAATGTAATATTAAGCTTTTATGTATTAAACAATAGCTACTTAATCATTGCAATTCAATTCAAGTATCAATTTAAAAGTTTCATTTCGGTTTCAAGTTTTTATGCCTTTGTTTAAAATTTCAAATTGAACTCTATTGTCCTAGCTTCTAATAACTTATAGTTAAGTACAAATAAGCTCACTTAAGCTTATTATTGCTTCCGAAAGCTTACAAATTAGTTTTAAGCAATTTTCATGAAAAGTCAACAAAAGTCAAAGTGGTCGGTTTGAAAGTCAACTTTGGTTTGAAGGTTTTGAATCTATTAAAAGGTTGATTTTAAGGGTTGGGTAAGTGATTCATCCATTTTATGTCATTATCCATCAAGAACTTAAGTTTAAGTACAATTTCAGTTTTCTAAGGAGTGTTTGGTTTGTGGGTTAAAATGGGTCAAAAGAGAGCTTTGAACCATTTTGAGTTTAGAAATTAGTTAATTCCAAGCATCTATGTCTGTGTTTAGAGTTGTACAAGAGTTTTACAAGGATTCATAATTTTTCAGTCTTAACTGGTTTTAAAAATATATATAAATTTGAGTTCCTTAGTTTTTTGTATAGCAGTTTAAGCAAGATTTTGTTGAGATAAAAAATTATAAAAAATAAAAATCATGAGTTCAGTAGCTTGTTTGTCTTGGGTCAAAAAGAAAAAAATCAAAAAATAGCTAACTAGGTTGTTTCATGGGTTAAAGTGGGTAGGTTCGTTTAGGACTTGTCACGCACGCAGTCTCGAACAAAAAATGCAGTACCTTCGACTTATTAATAAGTCGCTCTGCACTATCAAAGGTATTATTGTGGGGCAATAGGGAGCCGGTGGGTAGACTCTTTAGGCTCGAAGCTCATGACTTAACTCACACTCTAGCTTATCCAATATAAGCTCAAAGTGTACCCTTGGCTGTTTGTTGTGCGCGCATCGGATAAGTATTTTTTGTTTTGTTTCAGTAGCTTATTAAGGTTCCATTTCAGTTTTATTTTTAGGATGTTTAGTGTTCATTAAGTATATTTAGTTTAGAGTAGGTGACATGTTGCTTATTTAGTGCTTATTAGTATTTTAGCTCATGTAGTTAGTACTTAGCTTATTTTGTTAAAACATTTAAGTAGTGTTTGGTTATTGATTATTTTGCCCCTAGCTCGCATCATAACTGCTTATTAGTGATTTTCTAAGTTAGTTTTGATCTATGGTTTAGTCGTTTATAAGATCCTTTAGCTCATTCCCTTTATTTCACTTAGCTTATTATGTTCATGCTTTAGCTTACTAGGTTCCATATTTCCTTTAGCTTATCTCTTTTCTAACCTTTCATGCTTATTTGCTCTTTGCGTGGCTTATTGAATTGCTTGTATGCTTCTTGAGTTCAATTAGTAGCAATAAGGTGTGTTTGGTTGTTCACGCTCTAACTGCCCCTCTAATCCAAACACCCCTTAGTAACTTGCAACCAAACACCCCTTAGTAACTTGCATCCAAACAGTCCCCTTAGTCGTTTAACTGTTTCTGCTGTGGATAAGTAGTTTATACCGTTTCTTTTGGAGTTTTGTAAGTTTAGTTTTTGTAAAAAGTGTCATTTTGTTCCACTGTTCGAATTGCAAAGCAAAAAAAAAAAAAAAGAAAAAAAAGTGACAGGCCTGGGATTCGAACGCTAGACCTGCTGTCCCCTGTCCCACGCCTCACAACACAAAAATCACTACCAACTGCGCCCTTGGGACTTTCTTGTCATTGTTTGCATCATTTAATATATAAGGGTGTTTGGCAGTTTTAAGCTCAAGTTCTTATTAGCTTATTTCGTGGCTTATTTCAGTAACAAGGCATTGTTTTCTCAATTTTATTAAATTCCTCATTACTTAAGGTACTTTTAGGAAAATTTTCAGATTTTTTACAAATGTTTTAGTATTTTTTATCATTTAATTAGTGTTTATTAGTTTTTAATTCGTAATAAATAATTTAAAACTCAAAAAAATATTCCGCTTTTTCCTAAAATTCTTGTTAGTAATGTAGGACGTAGGAAAATTGTTTTACATTCGTGGGACTTTTATTTCACAAATTTTACGTTTTATCTTGCGCTCCAAAGTAATTTTTGTACATAACGACGTTTCGCTTTTAAGTTACATTTTAGATAATTTAAGTTTACGTTTTAGTTAAAATAGTTTATTTAAGTTATTTTGTTTTATAAAATCACTAAAACATCAATTTTAAAATAGTGATAGCGTTTATTTAATAGATTTTATCTTTTTAATTTCCTTTAATTTGCATTTAAGCCGTTGTAATTTGTTGGCTTTTCCTTTAGTTATAATTAATTCACAATCTCCTTTTCCGTTCAAATCTCCCGATCACTTTACGTTTGATAATCCATTGCATAGCTCGCTGGGACATAACGACCCGGGGACACACTATACTCCTCAGATCTTAATTGCATTAGTGTTTGAGCAGTCTTTAGTCTTTTAGACTTGACTGTTTAGCACCGATCAGGGTGCATGAGTACATGTAATCTATAGGTGACTACACTTAAAGCCGAAACCACCTTTACTATATCCTCATGTTAATTTTTCTGCATATAATATCAATCCACCTACACGCAAAGCTAGAACCTTGTTGGTTAAGCAGATCGCTGGTTTAGATGATTTGCCAAATATTAAATTTCAAAGAGCCGTGACGACAAACCTGTACTTCTGGATATATGAACCAATTAAAGAAATTGCCTAAGTTCCAAGAACATCAGAACTTAAATAGTAACAGTAGGAATGAAACATTGACAAACCTTTCAGTATAGGCCATTATCTCATAGTGAAAAATGGAGAAGTTCAAAGCCAAGCCATGTCTGATTGGATTAGTAGGCGGAAGATCTGATTCAGCAATAGCAGTTGCAGCCTGAAACATGATAAATAAGCGAACTAATAAGAAGCTCATGACTTCAGTTTGTCTTTGATTCTACAATGAAGAACATCAAGAATCCTCTTAATGGTGTTCAGAAAAGTACCCAACTGCACATGACGAAACCTCAAGTTAGCTATATTGGTATAAGACGTAAATTTATGTATCACGATTTAAAGTGTGTATATATATATCTCTCACCTGATTAGGAATGGTGTATGGAGCATTTGATTGTCTTGTTAGTTTCTGTACTTGAATTCCGAGCCTCTTGGGTATGCTATCTTTCAATGGTGTTAAAATGTCTGCATACTGTCTTTTGAGTGCTTTCATTATTGCTCTTTCCACATTTGCAGCCGCCTATTGTGTGTACAATTGAAAAACAATTAGCATAAGAAGATATCATTCATTTAATCATTACAAACTTATAAATTGGTTTTAGTTATGACTTACATTCTCCAAGATCAATGTGTACTCGAGGCCACCGAATGATTACAACTTCATACTCACTCAACATTTCTTTGATTTTATCGTATAATTCTTCAACAAACGGTGAAGTAGAATAGTTTGTGATTACACCAGCCCATGGTACCTTTTCGGCCTTGCATAAGTCCAGTAAACAGAGTGGTAGTTTTTGTTTGCCCATGGTTACTATAAAAACATTTAAGGACATGAAGATTCATAATGAAGAACTTTGGGTAATTTATCTTGAGTTTATAATAAGTATCAATTGGAGCTTATCAACAATTAGAAAACTTATCCGAAAAGTTTTTGCTTTACTAATCGAGACATCCGGTTGTTGAGCTCAGCACTCAAAGAGAAATCACAAAGGGGCAAGGGGCTATAGAAGACGAATGATAGTCAACAATATTTAGCAAATACAGAGAATGAAAAGATCGTAGTCACACATTCACCTTTCATGATCTATTCTTATTGTCTCACAAAAGGTGACTCATGTCACCACTCCAATCTTTTTACACTCTTCGTATACAATACAATGTCGAGTACCATTCATCGTCTCCTTACTCCTTGTGATGGTTCATTGTACATGTTGTCTTCCCCAACAGGTTTATTTATGAGTAAAGAACTCTCATGTTTCTTCCATCACCCCTTGATAAAATGTTACGTGCACATGTATTCTTCATATATTCTCTTCAACTATATGGTTTTAATTTAGGGTTTGGGTGTGTGATCTTTTGTAGTAACCAAACTAATTATACTAATAACTAAACTAATCAAACTAATAAATTCGGATATTGAGAGTTCCCAAACTTATAACACAAGCGACATAAAACACCCCAAACAAAGTATACAACAACATACAATGAAACTATATAGATCCTAGCATCTTGAACATAGTTTAAAATGCATGTCTCAGTAGCTTAGTAGCTTAGGTTTGAGCATTGAACTATTTAAAAAGTCAATTACATGTTCTTCTCATCCGGCTCGCCTCTGTCATCCTGAATTTCCACCTAAGCTAACCATTAACTCCTTTTACACCTTTCACAACTTCTACTTCACTGGCGGTCACCACCCTTATCAGAGCGAAGTTTGGGTTTTCAACTTCCTTGATCTGAGAAATTCAAACGCCAACAGTATCCGCATCAAGTCATCAACCTGATTTTCAGCTTCCTTCAACTTTTCAGCACCAACAACCATGTAAATCAGTTTCTCTGGCCAATTGCTTAGCTTAATCTGTGTTTTCTAAGTCGCTGTATTCCTAAGTGCAACGTGAAGCTCAAAGTTAGCTTTTATCGCTCTTTCTTTCATTAACCTAGCTACCCCTCCGCTGCCTGCAAAGTGCTCAGTTTTTCGTTACGACCCAACTAACAATGAGTTGATTGAAACCCTAAACACGAAGATTCAGAATGAAGAACTTTTGGTTGATTTCGCTGAGCTTACAATAAGTATCTATGGGATCTTATCAAGGATAGAAAACCGTAATTAAGAAAATTTACTCATATAGATACCCTGTTGAGGAACTCAGCGCCCGAAGAGCCATCACAGAAGGGAAAGTGATTGTCGAAGATGAATGATAGTCATCATCACGCCTTAACCACGAAACACGGGCTTTCACCTTCGCAAGCTTTGCGATCCATTACGGATGGTCCACACAAGATCGCATCTCGCTCCTTGACTGGGGTGGTACACAAGCATAGTTAAAGAGTTATGACCGTAAAAGTTGTAAATATTTCTATTAGACTCGTTTGAGATAAAAGACAACAAAAGCGATCCAATCATAAGTAACTTGCATGGCTATTAGTGTAAACCTTTACATCTTTACCTAAGATATTCAAGAGATGTGCAACCTTGGCAATGGCTATGGCGCCCGCATCGGTGACCCGCACACACCTTTAAGAAAGATTTAATAGAATAGAACATTAGAACAAAAAAACATGTCATAATTTATATCGTGTAATTTTGGAGAACAAAATATTACCATGTCAAATTGAGAGTACGGATATTTTTGCATTTTGCAATATAGAAAAGCCCTTCATCAGATAGATTCTGTTATTAAAAAGTGGAGATGATAGGACTTTATGCTTCAAAGGCAATTGAGTGTAACGTCAATGAAGATTGGTGTAGGTGCAAATTGATCAGCTACTGCTGTTTCTTTTCTTCATAAACATGGCTTCATTTATCCTCTTGATATCACATGTTTCAAGCAGCCAATAACAGACAAACGTGTTTCTGATAAAATTGGAGTTATAATTCTTGAAGATGGAATAGCTACCACGATACAAAGAATGAAACATAGGTTTTTTATTTGTCTTCTTATTGGTTGCCACACTAAATTTGAAACCTGCGGTATGGGATGTGGTGTATGTATGCTGCTGATTTCTACCATCTGTCATTCCAGCAAATGAAATCAGGCCATTCACCATCGTGAAAGCAACATCGTTTTTCTTCTTTTAAGCATTAAAATGACAATGCATCCTTGGAGCTCTAGTTGTAGTGGTTGTCTTGGAACTACGACCCTTTTCGAATCTTTGTTTCTTGTAAAGTCACGGTAACTATGAATCTTCTATCTTGGCAATGTTATAATCGGTGTAAGGAGATAGAAGTGCTTTTAAAGACTCATGAGAAATTCCTAATGCATTTTCATGTGAATGCTTAATTTCATCAAAGTTGTTTGAAAATCCTTGCTTTGACCCCGTGTGCTTCTTCTTCTTCTTCATTAAAACTTGTACTTATCTTGCAATTGGATTCAATTGTACTCGGTACACAACTCGACCCTTTATCATGAGTTTCTTCCATGAGTACGCATACAGGAATTGAAAGCAATACATATAGCTGACTGAGTAAATGCAGGAGCAATTAGTATTATATTCACTTAAAATTTAGGACAAAAGGAACAAATATCTGGCTAATATAAGTCGTTAAGACCATATACAATATATATTTGGCTGATGTGTTTACATATTTCAATATATAGTAAACAGCAAATGCTGTAAAAATTTAAATTATAAAAGCGTAATAAAATGAAGCATAAATAAATAAACATGCAACGGAAGAAGCTTACAATTAAATGTGAAAACGGAACAACGAATGAGGTTGAATAAGCATCAATCTTGTATATGTTTCGACCACAATGAGAAGCACACGGCGAGTTCGGATGGAAAAGCAAAATATTAGACGTGATGTCGAATGAACTCATACAATTCAACAGAAACATCAAGCGCCCAGTTTAATCATAAAAGTCTTAGTAACAATATTACATTATCGTATACAAACACTAATATTGTTTAATGTATAATTTTTAAAATTGTGTTGTGATTTAATCTATTTAGCTACTATTAGAAATCGAGCTGATGACAACTTTAATAACAAAAGAACACATACCATGAGCACAAAGCCGATGAAGCCTCCTTAAAATAAGAGCAACATGGCATCCAAACGCTCCCTTATAAGAATGAGCTAAATCAACTACTAAATACACGATAAAGAATTTAACAATGTGACTATTTAGCCAAAAAGCTGTTGGATACAATAGAATACAACTTCAAAAGATTACATGAGGTATCTTCTCGACAAGTACACAGTAACAAAATGTTCTCATCAATTAACATTTAGCAAAGAGATAAATCAAGCATATGTGATGAACGCTCGTTATGCTTATATAAAAGCAGCCCAATAATGAAAATGTAATACTGTATAAAATTAACAGCTATTTTACCTCCTGCAATTTAAGAATAGAATCTAGGGTTTTCTTAGACGAGTCAATGAGGTCTGAATATGCTTCTTTAACTCCTTCATCAGATTCGAAAAAAGAGCTTCGGATTGGCTCTTGCAAACAGTGATCATGGTTAACGACATAAGAACCTGCTGAAATTTTTAACCAAAAAAAAATAACAAAGGATACAAAGAGTGTTGGATTCTGAATAAACGCTTAAACCTTCATCAACATATTCTTGAGCATCATGTGATCCTGTCTTCCGTTTATAAAACCAATAAAAAAAAATATAAACAACTGTTAGACAAACTAAAAACACCATATGTATCCATTATAATTTATCATATACAACTGTGTAACTTGATTTGTGATGAACATGAGTTTGTGTATATTGGAAAATTAGGGTTTTAGAGAGTACTGTATCATTAGAGAAGATGGATGAGGAAATTATGATAATACGGTTTTAAGAAAATAAGTATATAAAAATTAGATATATGTGGGAATTGTATATAGAATAGGATTCCAATATAATTATAGGCATTTATAGATTATAATATGCAACATAATTATCAAAATAACTTGTTGCCTAAGTGGTAAACTCACAAGTTATTTATCCAACCAACCAAGGTTCAATCCTTGCAAGGCTCCTTTTTTATAAACAATTTTCAAAAAAATTAAAAAAAAATCCGAAAATTATCAAAAAAATTAATAAAAATCGGAAATTTTACAATTATTGCTTAGTGGATAAAAAAATGCTTAGTTGGACAACAAATGCTTATGTGGCATTGAGGTGGCATTGAGGTGGCATTGAAGTGGCATTGAGGTGGCGAGGTGGCATGTGCCAAATGCCTCTGTTATATATATATAGATATATATATATATATATATATATATATATATATATATATATATATATATATATATATATATATATATATATATATATATATATATATATAACGGAGGCATGACACGTAGATTATTCCACAAATGTCCACCTCAATGCCATGTAATTCTTTTTAATGTCATGTAATCATTAGTTGTCCACCTAAGCATTTTTTTTAATTTAATTAACTATTATTTAATTTTCGGATTTTTTTTATTAATTTTCGAAATTTGTTTATAAAAAATGAGCCTTGCAAGGATTGAACCTTGGTTATTTGGTTGAATAACATGTGTGTTTACCACTAAGGCAACATGACTTTATGGAATATATGTTGCAAGTCCAAAATTATAAATCTATGCAACCAATTACGTAGGAGAATCCCTACAATTTAGGTAACCCTAAACAAAACATATACGAAAAAACTTATATACGATTCATTATATTTTTTTTCTCAAAAACCCTAATATCCTTTTTCCCTCACAATCTCATCTAATGATCGTTTCTGTGTTTTCTTCATCACAAGTTTGTAAGAAAACATTGATGTTCACGGACAATCTCTTTGAAGACTCGAAATCACTAAGGTATGCGTTTGAAATTGTTAGTTATTACTTAAATAGTAATTCAGCTGATGTGAATCACCTTGCTAACTAGGGCTGTAAACGAACCGGGCGAACACGAACGGTGCCTTGTTCATGTTCGTTCATTTAATTTTAACCGGACAAATAAACGGACGCGAACGCTTAAATGGACAAATTTTCTTGTTCATGTTCGTTTATTAAGGAAATGAGTTGTTCATGTTCGTTTATGTTCGTTCATTAAGACAATAAACGAACGTTAAACGATCAAACATAAGTGGAAATAGACAAACAGACATAAACTTTATTAAATTGTGCACAATATATTGTTTTATAAGTGTTATTTTGTTTAAACAACTCAATTCTAAAATTATACAATTAAAATATATGATACACAAACATAAATAAATAAATGAACACAACGCATAATCGGACGTTCACGAACATAAATGAACGGACGCGACTTTTGTTCATGTTCGTTCATTTAACTAAACGAACGTAAAATATTGTTCATGTTCGTTCATTTAATAAATAAACGAACATAAACGAACTTTTTACCGAACGGTTCATGAAATGTTCACTGGACGTTCAGTTCGTTTACAGCCCTATTGCTAACGATAGTGAACAGCCGTAAATCAGTTGCCAATAGATTTTAAATTCACAATTATTAGAAGAGATATATGCTGTCTAAACTCTTATGATTTGTAACGTTATGATATCATCGTATGATACGCCAATGTAGTCAATAGGATAATACTATCAATTGCGACTCTTTTCGGAATATACGTATTCATCATGCTTGATTGTGTGGTCATCCTTCCACTTATTGCGACTCTTTTGGGAATATATCGTATTCACTATTTTTCCTTAAACATTTTAGATTTAAATGTTATGGCTTAAAGGTTACAAAGATTACCAAGTTCGATGCTTTCTTACCATGGAGATACATTTTTTTTCATATATACTATATTATATTGTTGAGGAATGATATGATATAAGTTTCTTGTAGTTATTAGTTAGATGGTTATAGAGCAATATATATATTAATATATGTTGTATGAATATCGATATCGTTCTTAGTGGGTGTGTTTGCATGTGCCTTTGAAATGGGTCATTTGATATTAAAGAATTTAAATTCGAGAATCATTGCAATAACTAGCATGACCCTAGCTAGGATTTTTGATTTTTCCTTTTGAGAAAGGCTTCACAAGCTAATGAAATTGCTATTTTTATTTTTAAATTTTTCTATCAAACTAAAATGGATAAAAATCGTGCTAAAAGTCTTGGGTTAAGACTAATTGTTCGACCCATTTGAAGCAAATGATCAAGACCGAGCAACTTTAGACCTCAAGACCTAATCAAAATATTTTTTGATTTTTTTCCTTTGAGGAAGTTAAAAAGCTATTGAAATTGTTATTTTTATTTTTAAATTTTTATAACAACTAAAAATGAATTAAAATGCTAGGCTTAAAGCGAGGAAAACCACTATTTGGGACAAAACCACCAACTTTGAGCTACTAGCGACCCTAGCTAGGGATATTTTGATTTTTCCTTTGAGAAAAGCTTCACAAGCTAATGAAATTGCTATTTTTATTTTTAAAGCTTTTATATCAAACTAAAATGGCTAAAAAGCGTACTAAAAATCTTGGGTTAAGACTAATTGTTCGACCCATTTGAAGCAAATGGTCAAGGCGAGCAACTTTAGACCTCTGACCTAATCAAAACATTTTTGATTTTTTTCCTTTGAGGAAGTCAAAAAGCTATTAAATTGTTATTTTTATTTTTTTAAATTTTATAACAACTAAAATGAATTAAAATGCTAGGCTTAAACTCGGAAAACCACTATTTCGGAAAAACCACCAACTTTGAGCGACTAGCACCCTAGCTAGGGATTTTTGATTTTTTCCTTTTGAGAAAAGCTTCACAAGCTAGTGAAATTGCTATTTTTATTTTTAAATTTTTTATATCAAACTAAAATGGATAAAATCATGCTAAATGTACCCATTTGAAGCAAATGGTTAAAATTGAGCAACTTTAGACCTCTGACCTAATCAAAACACTTTTTGATTTTTTCCTTTAATGATTAAACAAGCTATTGAAATTGTTATTTTATTTTTAAAATTTTTATAACAACTAAAATGAATTAAAATGCTGAGGCTTAAAGCGAGGAAAACCACTATTGGGACAAAACCACAAACTTTGAGATACTAGCGATTCTAGCTAGGGATTTTTGATTTTTTCCTTTTGAGAAAAGCTTCACAAGCTAATGAAATTGCTATTTTATTTTTAAATTTTTATATCAAACTAAAATGGCTAAAAATATGTGCTAAAAGTCTTGGGTTAAGACTAATTGTTCGACCCATTTGAAGCAAATGGTCAAGATCGAGCAACTTTAGACCTCAAGTAGCCTAATCAAAACATTTTTTGATTTTTTCCTCTTGAGGAAGTTAAAAAGCTATTGAAATTGTTATTTTATTTTTAAAACTTTTATAACAACTAAAATGAATTAAATGCTAGGCTTAAACCGAGAAAACCACTATTTGGGACAAAACCACCAACTTTTAGCTACTAGCAGCCCTAGCTAGGATTTTTGATTTTTCCTTTTGAGAAAAGTTTCACAAGCTAATGAAATTGCTATTTTAATTTTAGAATTTTATATCAAACTAAAATGGCTAATAATCAAACCATGTGATGCAATATCTCTAATGAACCATTTGAGTTTGTATTATTACAATAGGCAAGATGGGTGATTAGGGTTGAATTAAGTATGGGTCAAAACGGTTCCAAACCGAAACAACTCATGGTTTAGCACGGGTAGGCTCACAAATAGATTTTTGTAAATTAAATTTGGCCCTGGCACTTTCTATAACTTTTCAAATCTTCTTAAATCCAATGATGCTTCAATTATAAATTATTACTGTAAGATAGACTTTGAATGTTTCGGAGGTGTTAGTCATTAAGATAGACTTTGAGTTACTATGAAAAACTGGAAATTTACTTCCTTTATCTAAATTATTTCAATAGTTTTTTACTCATTTATGCTCTAAACTGTGATGAAATTCCTAATACCAACATTACAGATAATTTTGCTTTTCAAAAGGATTGGGTAGAAGGTTTCTCTAACGGTGATAACAACCTTCTTACAATAAAGAAAAATATGTTAACAATAATTATAAGTCATGCCGCCCATTGGTGAGCTTTAATCTAGTGTGTGTGTGTATATATATATATATATATATATATATATATATATATATATATATATATATATATATATATATATATATATATATATATATATATATATATATATATATATATATATATATATATATATATATATATATATATATATATATATATATATATATATATATATATATATATATATATATATATATATATATATATATATATATATATATATATATATATATATATATATATATATATATATATATATATATATATATATATTTTTTATATAGGGGAGAGTTAATGTGAGATCAAACTTAAAGTTGTAAAAATAAGATAAAGTCTAAAAAACCACTAAAACATTTATAAATAACAATATTAGCAATAATACACATAAAAATAATATTTTAATACAAATTAACATTTTAGCAACTAATAATCAAATGATACATGAGTTTGAATTAGTGATACACCTGATACACATTACATTAATATATATTCCAAAACCTGATACACATACGAAAACCTGATACACATTACACTTCTAATCAAAGTGTATCACCTAGGTTTCGTAAATTTTAAAAAGAAATCTATCGAAACTTTAACAATTTTAGTTGTAGTTAATAACAACTTTAAGTTTGATCTAATGTCGTGTATTTATTTTCTTCTCATAATAACCCGTGGGTTCGTGCCTTAATTTTAATATTTATATTCATGTTAATAATAAGTTAGCCGTATTTAATTTTTAAACTTGTGTATGCACGTGTTAAACTTATAAAGAAGAATAACATGAGTCATTATTAAATGTGGATTGTAAAGCAAATCTACAACCTTCTTACAATAAAGAAAAATATGTTAACAATAATTATAAGTCATGCCCGCCCATTGGTGGCTTTTGAAATCTAGTGTGTGTATATATATATATATATATATATATATATATATATATATATATATATATATATATATATATATATATATATATATATATATATATATATATATATATATATATATATATATATATATATATATATATATATATATATATATATATATATATATATATAGGGGAGAGTTAATGTGAGATCAAACTTAAAGTTGTAAAATAAGATAAAGTCTAAAAACCACTAAAACATTTATAAATAACAATATTAGCAATAATACACATAAAAATAATATTTTAATACAAATTAACATTTTAGCAACTAATAATCAAATGATACATGAGTTTGAATTAGTGATACACCTGATACACATTACATTAATATATATTCCAAAACACGATACACATACGAAAACACGATACACATTACACTTCTAATCAAAGTGTATCACCTAGGTTTAAATAAATTTTAAAAAGAAATCTATCGAAACTTTAACAATTTTAGTTGTAGTTAATAACAACTTTAAGTTTGATCTAATGTCGTGTATTTATTTTCTTCTCATAATAACCCGTGGGTTCGTGCCTTAATTTTAATATTTATATTCATGTTAATAATAAGTTAGCCGTATTTAATTTTTAAACTTGTGTATGCACGTGTTAAACTTATAAAGAAGAATAACATGAGTCATTATTAAATGTGGATTGTAAAGCAAATCTTCATGACAACCTTACTTAATCTCATAAAGAAGAATAACATGAGTCGTTCATATATACAGAGACGGACCCATGATTTTTAAGAGGGTGTTGCACAAAAGAGATGTTGGACTAACTAAAGTTACACTGTAAGAAACGAAAGTAGCAAAAAAATTTTGGGGGTTGCACATACCACAAAAACGACAATTTTAAAATCTTTTTACACTCTGTGACCTAAAATCGGGTGTAGCCCGTGCTACATCCGACATACATGTAGGTCCGTCCATGCATATATACATAATCACATGTATTTATTCACATATCGCAGTAACTCGTGCTTTCATATTGAAATTCATAAAAACGATGTATGATGTTTTTTTTTAATAGAAAGTCTAAGGCGTATAATATATATATAGGGGTTATTATTAATTTTATAAAGTTATTAAAACACACGAAAACTAATAAGTTTACTAATGACGTATGTACATATGATACATTAAGTTCTCTGGCCTTGGATATTACTATACAATCCCACTACTCAAATAAGGCCCCAAAAGCCTAACTGATGGACAAGCCCCCAGGCCCCATCACCACATCTCTTAACCTAATTCCCACCAATATATATATACCATATGATATAAGGATTTATGGTAAGCAAGCACACATAGATCACTTGGCAGCCTCCATAGGCTCTTCCAACACATGGAGACCATCTCCATCCTCATCTACCACATAAACCCTTCTCTTAATGCTCTCTTACGAGATAAGATGAAGGTACCACATAAAACCTTATCTTCGTCCTCTCATATGAGATGAGACGAAGGTACTCGGTCGATGCTAATGTTACCCCGACTACAAAATACCATTCTCATAGGGTCCTTATCATTCAAAATCGGAAACTGATCATCCGATCATCACCACCCAACTTATACCCGTTTCACACATGATACGTGAACATGACGCTATCTGTGGGACATGGCACAAACAAGCTTGTTTCGCTCTTCATCATCTCGATCTATTAACTGTGATACTCCACTTTTCCTAGGTTCTAAAATGTCTTATTTTATGCTTTTATGAACTCATTTATCATATCATTTTAAAAGTCGCACACCAAGTGTTTGACAAAATTCCTCAATGAGCTAAAATAGTTTATTATTCATTCTTGACTATAATCATCATTATTTGGTTAAATAATAGAACTATTACAATAAATTGTATCCCAAACTTATAAAAAAAGAAAAAAAAGTTGAAAATCTGGCCTAGTTAAACATGGTTAAATGCCTTCAAACTCTGATGCCCTACAGGCTCTGACCCCCAGATCTGACCCCTTCAGGCTCTGACGCCATCGGGCTCAAATAGCATCAGCCTCAAATGGCATAACATCGGCCCAAGTGCCTAACAGTAGCCTCAAATGGCTCAGTATCGGCCCCAAGTAGGGTTGTCAAATGGGTCAACCCGACCCGACCCGAACCCGATAAAGCCTTCTAGGGTCGGGTTGATTCGGATCCAACTTAACTTATCAGATTTATCGGGTCAACTTGATAAACCCGATAACCTAATAGGGTCAGGTTATGGTCTCAATTAGTTTGTTATCGGGTTACTGGGTTGACCCGATAAGCTATAATGACCCATTAGAAAATCTTTATAAAATAAACCATCTTTGTCATTCATTTATTTGTCAAACTTCTTAATCAGTAAGCTTCCTACAAAAAAAATGATAAAATGGTCTTCAAATTCGGTTCTAGTAGACTGCAAATTTACATCAGTAGCTTAATCATCTTATGTGTTTTATTTTAATACAAATATGCTACTAAACTTTCCAAAAAGTTCGCCTAAGTTCTTGAACTTTCATTTTGTTCACTTAAGTTACTAAACTTTGAAACTTTCTTCACTCAGGTTACTGAACCTTTAAAATGATGACATTGTTGTTTTGTTAGTACAAAACGGTCCTTGTGGTTAGTCTTGTTTCATGGAGTTAGTCCCTAAACTACTATTTCTGTTGGTTTGACCGTTTTCTTATGTTTTCAACCGTTTTCTTATATTTGCATACGTTTTCGTCCGTTTTTATCCGTCTTCGTCCATTTTTATAAGTATTCGCCCGTTTTATTTACGTTTTCATATGCTTTCATTCGTTTTCAACTGTTTTTATACGTTTTCATCCGTTTTTATACGTCTTTATTCGTTTTTATACGTCTTAATTCGTTTTCAACCGTTCTTATACATTTTCATCCATTTTTATACATTTTCGCAAGTTTTTCTTACGTTTCACCCGTTTACTTATGTTATCACATGATTTTATCCATTTGCATCAGTTTTTATACGTTTTCATTCGTTTTATACATTTTCGTCCGTTTTTATCCATTTTGGTCTGTTTTTATCCATTTTTATACGTTTTCGTCTATTTTATCATGGTTCTAAAAGGCTCGCAAAGGCGTGAAGCTTGGTCATGGTGTCACGCCATGCCGCCACGCCGCGTTATGCTACATCTTTTTGTAAACTCGATATATATGAAATATGATATGAATATATAAATATTTTCATATTTTGTGCCGCCTTATGGCACGCCTTATAAACGCAAAAGCTTCGCCTTGGCCGCAAAAACGTGAGGCTTGGTCATGCCGCCATGCCACGCCTCACGCTATTTATAACCTTGATTTTTATCCGCTTTAGTCCATTTTTATACGTTTTCATCCTTTTTTATCCGATTTAGTCCGTTTTTATATGTTTTCGTCTGTTTTTATACATCTTCATGTGTTTTTATTTGTTTTCATACGTTTTTAAAAACGTATGAAAACATAAGAACCTTTTAAAAACGTACGAAAATATATGAAAACCTAAACAAACGGATGAAAATGTATGAAAACATAAGAAAACGGTTGAAAACGTAAGAAAAACTGGTGAAAGCCTATAAAAATGAATGAAAATGTATAAGTACGGATGAAAACGAATAAAAATATATAAAAACGGACGAATACATATAAAAACGGTTGAAAACGAATAAAAACGTATGAAAACGTAAAGAAAACGGGTGATAACGTATAAAAGTGGACAAAAACATATAAAGACGGACGAAAACGTATAAAAGCGAACGAAAGACGGATAAATGAAAATTTGGGCAGTAGGTATTTTAATAAAAGGAAATTTTGTGAGATGAAATTAACAAGTAACCTGATAGACCCAACCCGACAACCCGAAACCCGATAGACCCGATACCTTATATGGCTGGGTTGCGGGTTAGTTTTTATTTTTTCAAAACCCGATAGACCCAACCGGATAAGCCTCAAACCCGATCCGATAACTCGTTTGACACCCCTAGCCCCAAGTGCCTAATATCAGCCTCAAACGGCTTAACTTCGGCCCCAAGTGCCTAACAATAGCCTCAAATTGCTCAGTATCGGCCCCAAGTGCCTAACATTAGTCTCAAATGGCTCAATCTCAGCCCAAATGCCTTATACCAGCCTCAAACGGCTTAACATCGTCCCCAAGTGCCTAACATTAGCCTCAAATGGCTAAATCTTGGCTCCAAGTGCCTTATATCGATCAGCCTCAAACGGTTTAATATCGGCCCCAAGTGCATAGAATTAACCTCAAATGACTCAATATGGGCCCTAAATGCCTTACATCAGCCTCAAATGGTTGAGTCTTGTTGGGATATGAAAGTACTGAAGAATATGAAAGTACTGAAGATGGTCAAAGTACTGCTTATGTGAAGGTCAAAGTATTGCTCAACATCAAAGTACTGCAAAGCTTAAAGACGGTTATAATAGAATGTTTTATGGAATGTAATGTTTATCTAGAATGTTCTTAGTTTAGTATTACTTGTCGTACAAGGATTAGAATTGTAAACCGACTAGGGTTATCTTTATGCCTATAAAAGGACCCCTAGATTGGCATTAGAGATATGTTCTTAATACGTTTTTAGAATACGACTTTAGAGAGAATATTAGAGCTGTTAGGGATTATTAGTGAATCTGTGTGTCAAGCAGGTTCAAAGTATTAATAAAATCGTTGAAGTTAAAGTTATTCTTCTTAGCTTTATTGAAGTAGTTTCCGCATACTTAGTAAAGTTATATCAGTGTTTCATTGTTAGTGACTTAGGATTTATCCGAGGTTGCTAAGCCCTTACAAGCTACATAGTTAGTTGGTCAGAGTATATCGATCCAACAAGTGGTATCAGAGCTTGTGTGGAAACTCTGATTAAGAAGAAACCCTTAAAACCGATTTAACAACAAACCCAAAGATGTCATCAAGCCGCACCACCCCATCCATCACCTCACTAAGAATTCCTATCATCAAGAAGGGAGAATATGATCTCTGGAGCATGAAGATGAGGCAGTCACTACTACAAAAAATCTCCATAAACCGGTCAAAATGGCCCATGAAGAGTGGTTTTGCAACCACTCTCTGAAACGGGGTATCTCCATGATCGAGACATATAGAAACCGGTTTGTCAACCTGTCTCTTTTTGAAGCATCGACACCGGTTTTTTCCTTAATATCGGTCTCCATTATAGAGTAAACAAACATATTATTATTGAACATTGACACCGATTCTCTCACAACCTGTCTTTATATTAGCATCCAACCTATGTTTATAAAGAGTAAAAAGATATGTTTTATCTCAAAACCTGTATTTTGATAAATCTATTTTATTAAAAAAAATCATTTCTAAAATTTTCTAATTTTTTAGAAATTAGAAAATTCTAGAAATGATTTTTTAATAAAGTATATATATCTAAATGCAGCAAATATATATAAAGTGATTAAAATACACTACAAATGTCAAAATCAACAAAGTAAATTAAGATAATACATCAATTCAACTAATCATAAATCCTAGACAAAATCCAAACTAAAACACTAAAATTCAATAGACTATAAAGAAAAACACTAGAATTCTACATAATTAAACATCATTATCTAGGATTAATCACGCCATAATATAAACCATGCACCAATAATAGCGTTCAATTCTTTGTTCTCTAATGGACGCTCATCACTCTGAGGTACCTACATGTAAATTAATGAAATAAATGGTTATACAATAACTAAGACGGTTTTTCAGTGCAAGAAATAAACTGCCAAGTTATTTAACAATGACAAATGACACACAGCATAAGGCGATCAATCATGTCATTAGCATCAAAGAAAAATCAATTAACAAGCGCGTATTAGCCTAAAACCTTAAGAATACAAAAAGTTATCCTGGATACGACATTAACCTTTTGGATGTTGTAATCAGCAAGTGTCAAGGTTTGCGTACTAAGCATGAAAAATATACAAAACGAAGGCACATAATGTTAACGAATGCACATAATGTCAACGTATATGATTCAGTTTTAAGCTACTGTATATCAAACGACCACTTAAGCAGTTGAAATGTGTAGCTGACATGTAGATGCTTACACCTCAAATTAAACAATAGTCACATCGACTCATGAAAACTCGAGGAAGGTTACTAAACTTTTGTAATGTCCATTATGTATCCCAAAGCTTACTAATCTTTTAAAATTAACTTTATTGACTATCAAATAACATATTAACTACCTTGCCCTGAGAATAAATCACGTATAGCTGTAAGATACCAAAAAGCTTGTAAAATTGGGCTAACATAGTCAATGGTAAATTGATATGAAGTTCATAGTTAATGTGTAAAATAAATAGCTAGTGTGTACATACCTTAGCTTCACCATCAATAAGGTTCGAGATACCGTTACTACATATACATTGATCCATCCAATGAACGAGTAACAAATTTCTGGTCAGAATGATGAAACTGCACAAGCTGATATTTGATGCAAAAGCATATGGTTGTAGGCGCACTTTTATCAGATACTCGTTAACACACATTAGCAAGATTGGAGTCCCAACTTCAATCTTGGAGGAATACCATTTTTCCAGCCGATTGTTCAAACTCTTAGGGTATTCCATGTTGCCACATTCTATATTTAAATTGATAATTTGTTTTCCTTATTAGTAACTCAGTTGTCTGTACATTTACATTTAAAAGCCATGAATATATTGTAATTATATAAAAAGTTGAACCTGTTGCTGTTGCTGCTTGTTACATACTTCCACTGTAGAATTTTTAGTAAGTTTGGGCACATCAGTGTGGAAAAATATGAAGGATGTTCACTTGGATTCGGCCTGAAAGTGAACCTAAATCCTGAACCTACGAGTTAAATGGTGTGCTTGCATATTTGTTGGCTTCGACTTGAGTAGCGACATTTCATGTTCGACTTTCACCTTCCATAATCAAAATGAAAGAAAGTCAACCAAATAAAAATACTATTTGCGCCAAACTAACAGTAAGTCAATATGAAGTCGAACCTCAAACAGTGTCGTTTAAAGTGACAAACGTATAATCCAAACATTGATTACAACTACAGAAATGTTAAGGAATACTCGATATCAAACAATGAGAAGTAAGGCTCATCTCTGCGAAAATAGGATTGGGACCAAACATCCGCATTGGCTATGACCACAACCTGTGTGTGGCTGCCTTGCCAAGATGCGGGCATCGATAAACCACACATACCAAACAGACAACGAACATCATCGCCTGTTTGGAAACCGCACGAAACCCCCGCCGTGGCTGCAACCACAATATGTGTGTGACTACCCTGCCAAGATGCGTGTGCAGACGTCAAAAGTAGCAATAAAAAGGAGCCCAGTTTACTCACATGAACCGAACACTAACATAATTGTCAAAGATCAGTATACCAAAAAAAAGAGCCCACTTTACATATTGAGGATCACCTATAAAAAAGATACTCAGTTTCAGAAAATTAGCATATCAAAAGTAGTAGTTGAAGATGAGGTAAAACTCGAAACCAGTACAGTAACAAAAACGTACGGTATTGTTATCTGTTTTCTGAAATACAAAACACAACAAGAATTAACATACATGAAATTTTTTGTAGAGGCAACCGATCAAAACGAATGTAAACTAACATCATATACATACGTACTTAGACTTGGATCATCAAGAACCCACACACACACCCACATTACTCATAAGGTCCAAGTCTAAAAATATAAACCAAAACCCAATGTCGGCCTTGGCTGCAACCACAGTTATAATGAGGCTGCCCCGCCAAGATATCGACGTCGGCAAATTAGTCTCTTAGAGAAACCCAATTAAAGTGTAAACCAAATGTCTAGCTTGGCTGCAACCATAGCTAAGGTCAGGTCGCCCCGCCAAGATACCAACCATGGTACTATGTTACGACGACAAATATTGCACGACGAAGTCCAATTAAGATGGAAACCAAATGGCGGACTTGGCTGCAACTGTAGCTAAAGTCAGGTTGCCCTGCCAAGATACTGGCCTCGGTACTCATTTTCGACGACGAATGTTTCACATTCTGACAATAAGCATCAGACATTGACATGGTAAAGTTCGATTAGAATGTACCCCAAATTCACAAAATCATCTAAAAAATTGTGTAGAGCATTATTTGCTGTTGAAAAACGCACCCCAACATGTCAAGTCCAATTAAAATGGAAACCAAATGCCGACCTTGGCCGCATACATAGTTAATGTCAGGTTGCCCCGACAAGATACTGGCCTCTGTAGTCATTTTGTGATGCTAGAATTTGCTAGATGGTTTGCGAATCTGGTGCACACCTCAAAATGCACATGAAATTGAACCGAGATAAGCGGTCCAATTAAAATTGACCCATAATTGAAGCAAAACCGATTAAAATCATTACCCCAAAATTAGTTTTCCAATAAATAATCTTGTCACGTATATAAGTCAAAAAAAGTGAATCATATACGTTTGATATACAGTAGCTAAAAATGAATGATATAAGTTTGCCACAACAAATAATCATCATTTATATGGTTCCATAAAAGTAAGCTAAATCTGATCATTACCAATTTGCCATCAACTAATTCAATATTATGTAAACAAATAGTCAATTAAAACTAAAAAAATGTGTGATGAATGAATGCGTATTTACCAGTTGTGAACTAATTTCACAGTATGGGTGTAGATCCCACAACAGACATGTGTTTGCCATTGACGAATCCTATCCATGTGATTGTGATTGTGATGATGGTATCGCTTTGTCGTGGATGTGAACATCGGCGGATGGTGGTGGTAGTGATTCGCTCCCAGACGGTCAAGTTTTGTCACACATGCTGACCACTTGTGAATGGTCAACCGTAACAAACTTCAAGCGATGCGGAACAAAATGCAATGAAGATCAAGAGGAGTGTAGTGTTTCCCCAGGTCGTTAAGTCCCAACGAGCTGTGCGATGAATAATCAAACGAATAGTGATCGGGTGAATTTGAACGGAAAAGGGTTATGATTATGAATAATTATACCTAAAGAGAAAGTTTATAAATTACAGGGGCTTAAATGCAAATTAAAGAAAATTAAAAAGACAAAATTATATTAAATAAACGCTATCACTATATTTAAACTGATGTTTTTGATTTTTCTTTTATAAAACTTTAAATTAAAAACTACGTAACGTACAAAAGAAAATGTGAAGCTGAAGCAATATTAATCTTAAAAATATAAAAATGACATTTTTACAAACCTAATGATAAGAGAAAATTTTGAGAAAAAGAAAATTATTTTTATTACTATTTATTTAATTAAAAACTATTTTTACCTATTTAATAATACCCTAAAATACAAGAAAATATGAAATAAAGCTAGAAAAATGAAATTATGACTTGGAAAAATCTAAAATAACTAAAGAGAATTTTCAAAACTAATTTTGTATTTTTCTCGATTATTTTCTATTTTCTATGAATTAAAACTATTTAAAACTAATTAAGTGGCTAAAAATTACAAATTTAACTAAGAAAAATCTGGAAAAATTATTTTTTGCTTTTATATTTATCTTAACCTAGGAAAAATGAAAACTTATTTTTTTGAAACTTTTCTGATTTAATTGTATTAAAAGCTAATTAAAAATACTAAAAACTGATTTAAATGAAGAAAAATAGCAAACAGTGCTGGAAAAATATGAAAAATTCAGGAAAACTCTAAAATATTATTATAATTCTAGGAAAATTGATAAAACTTATGCTTGTTTGTAAGAAATGAGAACTGCTGTGTAAACTGATTTAAGATAAGCACATAAGATTAAGCTAATAAGTACTATAAGCTACCAAACTGCTACAGAAGCTAAATTATACTAAAAGTACCTAAAAGCAACTAATTCCAGCTATTCCTAACTTCTAATGTGTAATCTACTAAAGTTTTGAGCTAATTAACCACTAAAACCAAAGCAGCCTATCTGCTACACTTTAAGCTAATGCTGTTGCTTATCCGGTGGTCAAAGCGAAACTAGAAATGTGGACCTCAAGAAGACTCGGCTAAGAACTTGTAAACCAAAATGAGCACGAGAGAAGCTCAAATGAGCTTTTGACAAGCTCTGAACACACTGCACACTCAAGATATACTCGAGTCGGTCTGTGGCACTTTACCCTATTGACAAGCTAATTTGAAGCTTATAGAAAATTGCTAAAATTCAACAAAATCATTTTTGTAAACTAGACCAGTTGAAGTTTTTAAGCCAAAAGTTTCACTTGAATTGGACCAATAATGAAGCTATGAAAAATCACCCAAGTTGGGTGGCGAGATTTTAACTTTTGACTTTTGACAGTTTTGCCAAGTTTGAATTAAATGAGATTTGATCTTAATTTGCCAACTGAAAATGATGAAATGAGCTATTATAAGACTTGATTAAGCTACCCCTATCAATTATGAGCACAATGCCAGCTTTTGATTTCACAAATTTTTAACAGATATGAAATGAGGACATGATCATGGTGATTTTGACTTTGAGAGTTTTATGATGCAAAATTATGAACTGAGTGTTGATTATAAATCTAGTCTAGACTAATGCAGTAACTGATTTCTACTAATCTTACCTCTAACACAGAGACAACACCTAATCCAAACATTACTTAACAAACAATTTATACTTCTTTATCTAGAGATTCATTCTACAATCATTATCAAAACTTAGAAGAGATCAATCACTATCCTATAAGCTTAATGAAATCAAATTCAAGCAATGATAACTAGAAAATATGAACTGTAACAAAATTGCATATTCAAACAGTAGAACATAAAGAAAATTCAGACTCACAAGTTATCAAACATTAGCGACTTATACCGAACCATAACTATACTAACTTAAGCTATTCCAACCCAATTCAAGCTCCATGACACCCAATGTCATCACCTTTCCAATTTAAGCTCCGGTTTGACTTTTGTTGACCAAGTGACAAATTTGCTTGAAAATGACTTATAAACTTACTCAAACCTATAAATGACTTTAAATAAGCTCAACTGAGTTATAAAGAAGCTTATTGAGCACGGCACTTAATACATTTGAAACATTTTGAAATAGAGAAATGTGAAAACATGAATCTTGATAGACTTTGAAATTAAACTTTGAAAAAGGTTACAATACAATAAACCAACTAAGTTTCATACAACCAAGCTTGAAATTACAACTTAGAACTTATTTTAAGACATGGAATTTAAAAACAACATACATATGAAAATGAAAACTAAGTACTACTCTCTCTTGCTTCCCTTTCTTCTTTTTATACACCAAAACTGCTTCTCTCACATCTCTGAGCAAATCCCACTTGTAATTGGGGCCATTGGATTACTTGAGACTATATTGGCCGTTTGATCAAATTTTGGCGCCAAAATGGTTTTTGCCAGTGGGGTTCTGATAACTTGGACAGGGAAAGGGGCATTTAATGCCTTTGGCTTGGGGTGTTTGGAGGGAAGGAATATTGTAGGTGTGATGATGATGGAGTGAGAGTTGCGGTGATAAGGTTGCGAGCAGTGGTGAAGAGGATAGGAGAAAAAGGGAGGAAGGGATTTGTAGGAAGTTTGACTTGGGAGGTATATTGGACGGGGTTCAAAAGGAGGGTCAAGGTGTAATGGCAGGGGTCCAAAGGCTAATGGCGGTCGAGGTGCAAAGGGTCATGGTTTGTTTATTATTACAAGGACCATTTTGCAATTCACGAAGATGGAGGACCAAAGTCGCCATTTCAGATTTTCCAGGACCAATCATGTACATTCAAATTATATTCCAAGGGCCAAACTTGACAATCTCTAATATTCCAAGGACCAAACTTGTCATTTTTGAAAGTTTAGGGACCTAAGTTATAATTTTCAATTTTAAATCTCAAGGACCAATTTGACAACTCATGAATCCCTAGGGACTTGAAATGATATTTTCTTTATTTTGATTTACCGTGGACTGTTTTGACAACTTTTGAAACTTGGGGACTAAAGCGCCAATTATGCAAACTTGATCGTTTTCACCAGTTTTGATATTTTGCATTTAAAACACATAAAACACTTATTTGTGATATTTTATCATTTTGATGCATTTTGAGTGTTTTCGGATGTTTTGCGGTTTAAATGGTACAAAATGATGAGTATTTAGACACTCATCGTAGCAATAACGATGGCATTACGGTGGTGGTGATTGCGGTGGTAATAGATTTGGTGGTGGTTATAAAGGCGGATCCCAATGATAATACCAATGATTGCGGCGGTGCCATTAATGGTGGTTCCATGCCGTTATCTATAGTGGTGGTCGGTTTGACTAGGAAGATGGAGAAAAATGAAAGAGTATGCCTATGTTTTAGGTGTGAACTATGTGTTTAGAGAAGTTTTTAGGTTTATATATGTTAGAAATCAATGGTTGAGATGAGTTTGATTTAAAGGTCCTAAATTATAAATGCTTTATATAATTTTATAAAAGTATATATATAATTAAAGTCCTAAAACCTTATAAGAACATATTAAAACATACTTATAAACACATAATCGATGTAAACAACACATAATCATTGTGACGATGATTGTGAAAATTACTATGACGACGGTGTTGGATTTTGGGATCAGGTGTAAACAACACATAATCACCGTTCGATGATTGACGACATTTACTATGACGACGGTGTTGGATTTTGGGTTTCAATCGACGACCGAGATAGAGACCGAGATGGTGACAACGATTCCGGTGTTATACAAAATATGCTATCGTTATGTTTTCTTGAGCAATTATGATGGTTTTAATTTATTATTTCATAAGAATTTATGGTGTGTTTTAACTTTTATTCAAGTAAACGACTATTTTTGAATAATTATTTCCACATTATTTTAAAAGTTCAAAATAAAGAATACTCACACGCTTTTTTTTCTTTCAAAATGGTCTCTATAACATAAATACATATAGACATGTTGTCACCTACACACCAGTGTCTTTGATGTGTAAAAAGACCGGTTTTTACCCGCAAACCTAGTTTTTATGCGTTTTATATTATGAAAACTGGTTTTTTCAAGAAAACCAATCTTAGTTCCTTCCATTCCTGCTACTTTTTTTATCATAGGAACAGGGGTTTATATAACCAGTCTCTATTTGAGGGTGTTTATAACCTTTTGTGTAGTAGTGAGTACATTGCTATTACGCACCATGCAATTGTGGAATGTAATTGTCAATGGTAATGAAGTTGTTGAGAACTTTGAGAAGTTCTGGACAACCTAAACCACCTAAGGTGTCTTGCCAGCCTACAATAAGAAATCAAGAAAAGCCTCTCAACATAGTATTTTCACGCTATTCCCGATGGTCACCTACTCAAGTTCCATGGTGCTAAGGATGCAAAACAACTATGGGCTGCTCTCAAGACAAGATTTGGAGGTAATGATGCTTCCAAGAAGATGCATAGAAATCTGTTGAAGCAACGATTTGAAACATTCTTGTTGGTGAAAGAGAAAGTCTTGATATCGCCTATGATGATTCCGAATCTTCTTAGTATGCTGGAGTTATACAAAGCAGAGGTATCTGTTGAAGTTGCAAACCTGAAGTTCTTAAGAAGTTTGTCATCGGTATGGCATGTGATTGCTACTATGATCAGAGGACAACCTGGTTTGGACACTATGGAATTTGATGATCTTTACAACCACTTAAAGGTGTATGAGCATGAGATTAATGGCCAAACAAGTTCAAAATCTCATATTATTGCTTTTGTGTCTTCGAAAGAGAGGCGTGACTTCCACTAAAAGTCTCGCTTATCCTACTCAAAATCTTGTTGCTCACGATCTTATTATTTATCCTACTCTCACCTCATCACCAACAAACACCATCCATTCTGATGAAGTTGTATGCTCATTCTTTTCTCAGCAAGCCACTTTACCCGTCACTTATAAAGAAGATTTGTCACAAATTGAAGAAGATGCTCTTGAAGAAATTGATACAAGGTGGAAAGTTGCTATGATCACTGCTAGGATAAAGAAGTTCATGAAGAAAACAGGAAGAGGCATTGACTTCAAGACTAAACAGGGTATAACGTTTGACAAGACCAAGATTGAATGCTTTAATTGTCAAAGAACTGGACACTTTGCAAGAGAGTGCAAGTTTGCTAAATATCAGGCAAACAGAATGATTGAGAAACCCAAGCTTGAACTAAAGGAAATTCCTATTATTGAAACAAAAGCTTTGGTTGCTCAAGAAAATCTATCGAGGTTGGTGAGTCTTGAATTTGATGATGAACCAAGAACCTACTCTATGGTCGCAGTGGAAGAGTTTGATTGGAGCACAACTTTTGATGAGGAACACGGATTTGCTGCTTTGGTGTCTAGAGATGGTCTTGGAAGCTTTGATTGGAGCATGGAAAGTGAAAAAGAACCTATTCTGCTCGCTATGGTAGCTACTTCACCAAGTTCACCCCTATCTCTGAGGTATGCTCTAAGTGTCATGATTTTTATCAAAAAGTTCTTAATGATTATGTAACTGAAAGAGATAATTATAGAAGGGCTAGGTCTAAGGTAGCTGGTTATCAAATAACCTTAGAGTCAATGGAATCCAAAATAATAACTCATGAAAATAATGAAATGGCTTGGGCAGAAAAGTATGAACAACAGGATTATCAATTAAAATTAAGTGAATGGAAGTTAGGATGTAAGGTTTCTGAACTTGAAAAGATGACTAAGGAAAGGGATGAATTGTTAGAAAAATTTGCTGCTTGGGGAAAATCTGGCCTTTCACATGTTAGTTTTGTTGAAAAACAGAAAAGAGCACACATTAAAACTGGCCTAGGTTTTGGTATGGATTTTAGTAGCACATAAGAAAACCTACCTAGTGATCAGGAACAACTTGATTTTGAGGATATAACAACTAGTGATGATGAACTCATTAACTATGTAGATAACACATCTAGTAATGAGGAATCTATTAGTTAAACACCTCACGAATTTAAGAAAGACAAGGGTTATCATGCGTTCCTCATCCCATCGGTAGTTTTCAACCACTTAGGACAGATGTTTCTCATTTTGGAGTAGACAATTTAGAGTTTAGGAAAAAGCTTACTGGTCAATCTAATTCAGGTCCATCTAGTTCGAAACCCCAAAAGAAGCAGTTGAGAAACCTAAGGATGATAATGTTAAGAGACAAGCGGTACCTTCAACTCAAAGTATGCTAAACATTCAAGAAGACCTTTAAGAAAACCTTTTCAAAATACTGCTAAACCTTTTTAGGATAATTTTGGTCAAAATAATTTTCATAATTCACCAAAAAGTCAGGTTAGGTTTGGTCATAGAACTACATGAAGAAATTTTGGGAGTATGAGTCAAAAATTGTGTTTTGTTTGTTATAGTCCTGATCATTTGATTAAGGACTGTGGCTTTCACTCAGAGTATCTAAGTAAATTCCCAAAGACCAGATCTGCCAACCAAAAACCAAGGGAGAATAAACCAGCTTGGAATCATTCACATAGGGTTAACCACATCAACTTTTCAAAAGACTATAGATACCCTCACCAGAGAAGACCTTTTTCAAAATCTCCGGTACCCTCAAACACTTTTCAAGGTCTTGATAAGCCAAAGTTTCTCAAGCGTTGCCTTCTCAAAGCATCGCTAGATTTTCACCCAATCATGGTCTTGATAGCACTTTTGGAATGGAAGCCCTAGGAGATCCAATTACTATCAATCTAGAAGGCGTTACACCTCAAAAAGAGTATCTAGATCAAAGAACTCTACACAAAAGTTAAAACCGTTTGGGTTAAGAAAGAAATGCGATGGAAACAAATAGTACTTTCAGCAAGTAAAAGTGAACCAGAGATTTTTGTTGAAAATAATAAAGAGAATTTTGATGAAAAAGAGATTTTTATTGAAAAACCAACACAAGTTTTGGAACAACCAAAGATTTGATCATGTGCTTAAAAATAGTGGAGATTACGTACTTAAAGAATTTAAGTATGTCACTCCACAACGGGAACACAAGTCAGTAATGGCTTGGGTTCCTAAAATTAACTAACTCTTTTATCTTTGTACAGGGCAACCCAGAAGAGGAGCTTAAAGATCATTTAATTGTGGATAATGGTTGCTCTGGAAGCATGACAGGAGACAAAGAGATTATGTCAGATTTTAGATCTTATTTTGGATGAAGAGTTGCATTTGGGAATGATCCTAGTGGAGGAAGAATTAGTGGCAAAGGAACCATCAAGGAAGGAAGCATAGACTTTGAGAATGTTCGTTATGTGAAGGAGCTCAAGTTCAATCTTTTGTCGATCTCTCGGATCCGTGACAAGAAGCACCATGTGTTATTCTTGACACAAAATGTCTTATTCTTTCCCCTTGATTCAAGCTTGTTGATGATAACTTGGTAATACTGAGAGTACCAAGAACCAATGATATGTACAGTCTGGATATGAAGAGTCTTCACTCATCTGAAAGAGCAACATGTTTAGTAGCAAAGGCAACGCTTGAAGAAGCACATTTGTGGCATAGAAGATTAGGCCATGTGAATTTCAAGAATATTAACAAGTTGGTTAAAGGAAATTTAGTTAGAGGTTACCTTCCAAAACATACAAGAATGATCACTCATTTTTGGCGTACAAGAAGGGTAAACAACACAAAGCTTCATGCAAAAAGATTGAGGAAAGAACTATTAGAGATCCTTTGGAGTTGCTACACATGGATCTGTTTCGACCTGTTTCTGTTGCAAGTCTTAACAAGAAGAAGTATTGCTTAGTTGTAACAGATGATTGCAGTAGATTTAGTTGGGTCTTTTTCTTGGGATTTAAAGATGAAACATTTGATGCTATTCATGATCTTATAATAGCCCTTGAAAACCAATTGAGACTCAAAGTAAGAGGTATTAGATGTGACAATGGGACTGAATTCAAGAACAAGTTTATGGATGAATTTTGTGCCAAGAAAGGAATTAAGAGGGAGTTTAGTATTGCTAGAACTCCATAGCAGAATGGTGTTGCAGAGAGAAAGAACAGAACTTTGGTATGATTAACTATTAAGCTACACTTAAGGGGAGGACTATTAGTTAGTTAGATATTCCTACGCATTGTTTAAGGGGAGGATAAACAATGTCTTTTTGATGTTTTTTCCATTGTAAAGAAGAGGATGGAAAAGTACCGCTTATTGTTTATCCGAAATCTTCTTTGAAATCTTGCTTTGGAAAATCTTCGCTTACGTGGAAAGCATTGTTAGTCTTGTCAACGTACTGTTCCAACGGTCAAAAGATGAGGTAAAATTCAAATAACGGTAAATGTATTAATTGGGGCTGTGATTTTTTAAATCTTACCTATAAATAACTACCCTCCTATTTTCCCTCTCATCTTTATACTTATCATTCTTTTCCATATCTCTCTTCTCTTATTCACATTCACTATTCATCAAACCAATTTCTCTTATAACAACACATCTATGGCGAACCGAAACACCGTTAGTAAGTATAATATGGTGGCTAACTTGGACAAAACACAATCCAATGTTCTTTTTCATGACATAATTGATTTCCTCGCTGGTTCATCAATCAATTATGCCCTTTTGGTTGAACCTGATATTATTGAGCCTTGGATTCAACAATTTTGGGCAACTGCTAGCTCTCATATGGACGACGATGAACCATACAATCAGGCTAAAGTTGCTGGGAAGATTGTTAAAGTTAGTAAAGCCTCTATTAGAGAAGATTTGCTGTTTGATGATGAGGAAGGAGCTATTCGTTTTTACAAACAACTTCTTTGGGATACCTTAAGGGATATTGGGTATGGAGGGTCTTTAACTGAAACAACTTTCAAGAAACCCTTGTTTAGTCCACACTGGAAGTACCTGGTTCATGTATTACTTCATTGCATCAGTTCCAAGAGTACTTCATGGGAACAATTTGGATCAAATATTGCATCTGCCTTAGTGGGATTAGCTACTAACCAACTGTTTAACTTTTCACGGATGATTCTTGATGGTATGCTCTCCCATATTTCCAATGGTTCACCATGGTTAATGTACACACGATTTTTTTCAAGTTTTCTTGAACAAACAACTTTAGGATGTACCAAAACCTTCGAGCTTGTTACCTGTTGTGGTACAACCACCAAAGATTTTCGCCTTCATGGCTAGGAAGAGTGATAAATTCTCTGGAAGGAATACTCCTTTGACTACTTCTATGATGGAGATAGTTCAAGCAGTTAGAGCTGAAGCTACTGCAAGTGAAGAACAACAAGGTACTGCTTCTTCACAAGGTACTGCTGCACAAGAAGGTACTGAAACACAAGGTACTGCATCTCCACACGATACTGCTCATAGTGATTCCGAACCTAAGGTAAACCCACCATCCTCTCCCAATGATTATACTTCCACATATGGGTCTCAAACATCTGGAGGAGATGAGGGAGATATGGCTTCTAAGGGTCTTATTCTGGATATCTATGATTTGACACGAGAACTAGTGAGATTGAAGAAAGCTAATGAAAGCTAAACAACTTATGAAGTTGAACAACAAGTTTAAAAGATTGAAAAAATTTGTCTGGCCTTTGGTTCAACATCACAGGTTGTGGGTGAAGTCACAAAAGAAGAAAGGAAGAAAATTTAAAAAGAATTCAAAGGGTAAGAAAATTCACAAGCATTCTTCATTCCAATTGGGGAGGAATTTGGAACAACAAAATTTGAATGAAGATGCTCAAGCTTATGAAGATGTTGCTGATACTTTTCATGAGTCACAAAAAGATATTAAAGAAGCCGAAGTTTTTGAGCCTCAAAGTACTGATGTTCAAATTCAAAGTACTGAGCCTCAAGGTACTGGAGTACAAAGTACTGGTGTACAAAGTACTGATGATCAAGGTGCTGGTGATCAAGGTACTGCTGCTCTTCAAGGAACACATAGACAAGAGCTACTTACACCAAGGACTCTAGTTTTTGAAGAAGAAGTTGGTCCTTCAACAGTCCTACAAGAAGAGGAAGCTGATACACCAAAAGTAGAGCACACTGCAAGTGATGATGAGACTGTTGCTCAAATGTTGCAAAATCTATCAAGACCAAGAGGTGTTATATTCCAGGAGTTGCTGAAGAACAATCTCAAGCTTCTCAACCTACTTTGGATCCTAAAGATAAAGGAAAAGGTAAGCTGGTAGAAACAAAGAAGAAGAAGCTTACTTTGGCAGAATTAAGAGCTATTGAAGTGGCTAAGAATGAAAAAGATGGTAGGAAGCTACAAGCTCAATTGGATGCTGAAGTTGCTATACCAGAAAAGCCAGTTGTTATACCACAGAGACGACCTAGTATTGGCAAGGAAAGGAATGCTATGATGGCTTATCTGAAGGGTCGAGGATATGTAGGCTTACAAAGGTTAAGATATCCTGAGATGAAGGATTTGTATAATGCTGTTAGAGAAGCATATCAGAAGGAAGTTGCTGGGATTATTCCTTTTGATGATGAAAAACAGAATGAGGATGCAAGAAAAAGAAGCTTAAAAAGAAAGAGAACAACTGAAGAAGAACAGCCATCAAAGAAGACAGAGTTGAGAATTGATACAGTTGATGAGCTGAGGAATTATCTTAGAGTTGTAGACGTTGAGCATCCTAAGTCTAAAGATGTTGCAGAAAAGAAGTCAAAGATATCTACATTTGAAGTTGTAGAAGCAAAGGAAGGAGATTATCTGATGTTTCATAGAGAAGATGAAAGTTTCAGAGTGTTTAATTTGCTATGGGACATATTGCACATCATCAACAAAGAGGATTTGTTTCATTTATACCAACTGTTACAAGAATATTTTGAACACATTCCATCAAATGGAATTGGTTTAGTCTTGCTTGGAGATCTCATAACTATCTGGGAAACTGAAGAAACAAGCACTGATGCAATCTGGCAAAACCAAGAAGTTTGGGAGATTACCAGCTTGAGATTCTTTGAAGAATACGGAGTGCATGTTTTGGAGTCGGAAGATGGGACCATGATCCATATGTTTAGAAAGAAGATATCCGGTGACTAGAGATCTTATGAGAAGAATGCTAGATCATGGTATGGAGGTTGAAGAAGAGAATGACATGCTCTCATGGTGATTGAAGTATTCATCAAATGGACGATTATGGTCGATGATGATACATAAAAGCGGTATGATTCATAGCAGTATAAATTTTTGAAAATCGATACTTTATTCAAAGTATCTTTGGACAAACAAGATTTTATCCAAAGTACTACTTGCAGAACAAAACCAAGAAACAATTTTTAATAGAAAATAAGCAAACTTTTGTTAAGTGCAAAATATTTTGAAACAAAAGTTAACAGCAACAAATGGTTTTTGAGATAAAAGGTTATCAGTCCACCATGTTTAAACAAAAGGATTGGCTAATCCATGAGCAAACGGCTCAGGTAAAGATATTTCAAATCCGTTGATGGTTGACAACTTGCTAATAAGTTGTATGGTAATCAACTCACCATATCTGATATAGTGAAGAGCTGGCTAGCCCACAAGAAAAATGGCTTGTGGTAAAAGTTGTGGAAAAACCATTTATATAGTAATTAGTTCACCATGGTTGCAAGAACTAACTAGTCCAAAAGGGTACGGCTTTTGGTAAAGACAAAACAAATCCGTTGATAGCCGATGATTTCTTTGAAAATCATATGGTTATCAATGTACCATGGTTTTACACACCTAAACATTGGCTACTACTCGAGTTAATGGCTTTGGTAAAGAGATATCAAAATCCATTAAATTTTCAATGATTCACCTCTTACATGAGTTTACATACCGAAGTGATGAGAATAGATGAAACTTTATGATCTAATGTACAATTTGCCATATGTTGTTGAGTAGTGAAAAGATGAAGATTGCTAATAGTTCTTGAAAAGGATTGCTTATAAAGACTACTCGATGATGATAATACAAGAACAAAGAGTACAAAATAAATCAAGATAAAGACACAATCTTTCCTTGAAGACAAAGATGTTAAAGATACAAATACAAAGGAACTTGAAATCAAGCAAGTAGAATTCAAGCTAGGGAGGATTGTTGGGATATGAAAGTCTTGAAGAATATGAAAGCATCAAGATGGTCAAAATCTCGCTTATGTGAAGGTCAAATCTCGCTCAACATCAAAGTACTGCAAAGCTTAAAGACGGTTATAATAGAATGTTTTATGGAATGCAATGTTTATCTAGAATGTTCTTAGTTTAGTATTACTTGTCGTACAAGGATTAGAACTGTAAACCGACTAGGGTTATCCTTATGCCTATAAAAGGAACCCTAGATTGGCATTAGAGATATGTTCTTAATACGTTCTTAGAATACGACTTTAGAGAGAATATTAGAGTTGTTAGGGATTGTTAGTGAATCTGTGTGTCAACCAGGTTCAAAGTATTAATAAAATCGTTGAAGTTAAAGTTATTCTTCTAGCTTTATTGAAGTAGTTTCCGCATACTTAGTAAAGTTATATCTTTGTTTCATTGTTAGTGACTTAGGATTTATCCGAGGTTGCTAAGCCCTTACAAGCTACATAGTTAGTTTGGTCAGAGTATATCGATCCAACAAGTCTCGGCCCCGAGCGGCCTAACATCAGGCTCAAACGCAATCAGGCTCTAAGGACTTTAGTATCCAATGCCCTTCAGGCTAAAACTCCCTTTTGGGCTCATATGTCAGAAACCGGCTATGACCTGCTCAACAAACGTTAGTATAGCACACCAATCCATGCATTATACTGCGCTAGATTGGGGACTTACCACATGTGTGCATATCGACCCAGTCCTAGCCCTTGATTACTAGACTACACAAAGCCATCAACAAAATGGAACATTTTTGGCATATTAAAACCTTCTCATCATTCTCGCCTACAAGATGAGGTGAAGGTACTGCAGCACCCTCTTCCAATACATGACTCATACATAAGTTGTTGTATCATCAGGAAGGAGGAAAGCCTACATTATATACAAGTCTAGCACATTATGATCCGACCATCATACTATACTACACTTTGGGGGGGGGGCTTGATGACATATGTATACTGCAGTATATACATTAAGTCCTCTGAGCTTAGATATTGCTATACAAGCCACTAATCAAATAAGGGACCAAAATCCTAAATGATTGAAAAACCCCATCATTACATCTCTTACCTTAACTTCATCTCGTATATACCATATGATAGAAGGATTTAGGGTAAGCAAGCATATATAGCTTCATTTGGCAGTCCTCATAGGCTCCTCCAACACATGGAGACCATCTCCATCCTTATCTACCACATAAACATTTCTATTCATCCTTTCCTACGAGATAAGACGAAGGTACCACATAAACCCTTATGTTCATCCTCTCCTATGAGATGAGAGGAAGGGTATCTGCTTGATGTTAATGTTACCCCGACCACAGGAATCTCGTTTCACACATGATACGTGAACATTTACTTAAGCCCATATAATTTATTTAAAATTTACCAACAAAAGTTTAATTAATTACCTCTTCAATTTTTATGTTTTTTTAAAAAAATCAACACATGACTTTTTAACAATTTATACATATTTTTTTGCTTGATGAAATTTTGATGGATTTAACCATATTATTTCAATTTTGAATTTCTATTGTCTAATGGGATGACTTCGTTTTTCCTACGTGGCAAAATCGAGTTCTTTTATTGAAACAATTGGAATATTCTCACAAATTTGATTGTTCATTTTGTATGTTCTCTTATTATATAAGAGATTGCAGGTTGTTTTTCTAAGCTATCAATCTAGCATATTTTAACGAAGTAGTCTTTTTATTGTGGTCATCTACTCCATAACTTTTTAATAGAGGTAAAAGTTGGATAAGCTTGATGAGATTTTAGGAAATTCGTCAATCATCTAACTAGAAGTGTCATGCTATGTTTAAGTATTTCAGAAGAGCACTAGGTGCAGGTTGTTGGCAAAATTCTCACATATGGCTCCAAGTTACCATAACCCAAGAAAATGCTATGTTCGCTAAAGATTTACAAAAAAGTTTTCACACAATGATGTAACAACATCATTTATCCAATCAAAACAATCATAAAAAAGCAAGAATCTATTTGATTGGACAAATGATTTTGCCAAATCATTAGGCGGCAGTATTTTTATAAATCTTTTGTGGACATAGTATTAGTCTGTATGTTATCACCATGTGTGTGCCATATGTTAGCGTATGTGGCCGATTGGCTCATGCTGAACAGTAGACATAAGATATGTTCGAAAGGCACTACCGAAAGGAATAGGAGCACACACTCCTTTTATCCAAATACCACAATTTATCTAATGGACAATTTCAAGGACCGGACTGCGCCGCCCATCCCAAATTTCACGGGATTGTGTCACACAAGTGGTCAGATACCTAGTGCCTAGACTGGTATAGCTCGGTAGTTTCTTTCCCAATGCACCACATGTACCGAGGCTGGGGTAGTATAAATACCCCCAGCGTATTTATGTCACAACTAACTTTTCACTAAGCATTTACTTTGTCATTCATTATCCCACCTTTCAGCACATATACTTATGTCACAACTAACTTTTTCAGTTGCTTGAAAATCAATCAGACTTGGTATTTTCATAAAATTTGAAAACTCAATCAATGACTACAACATTTTTAAACTTTTCATAAAATGAGTCATTGATGAGGGGGAGAATGTTTTCAAATCTATATCATCTAATGGGCTTATATAAATCATCTTATATGCTTAACTGAAAAAGATGTTTGCCCATGTTGAAGGACTAGAAATCTAGGATATGATTGTTAGGATTAGATGACTATAGTCTGATAAACAAGTTATTCCCATGCTTTACATGATCTGTTTGATATGTTGGATTGAATTTTATTAGTCGATTTCTGTTTGGGTGTTGTCGACCACCATATATCTGTATGTATGTCCACTAACATATGCAGATAAGATGGTTTATAAGAATGTTCTCAATCTGGATCCCACAAAAGTAGATGATTGTATGCCGAAAGGAAAGGGTAACTATATCTTGGGTCAAAAAAAGAAGAAACGAAGCTTAGTTGGATCTCTATGGAGAGTTGGCATGATAGATGCAACGTCAGAGGTGTCACTGCATGTGACAACTGGCAATTTAGGGAGTCTATTTTAGGTAACCGCATTACGTTAAACTAAACCGAGCTTTGCCTTTATCACTATTTTTATAAACCATGACTTGATTTTACATCGTCTATTGGTTTTTACGGTTTATTTCACTATTGAATGAGTTATCGTATGAGTTTTAACTCTCTTTGATAGGCAATATTCAATTCGGCACTAGAAAAGCCTAAAACGAGAAATATTGTAACTTTTAGAACGTAACTCGAAAATTGACAAATAAATAGTCAAAACTCGTGGAAAACGTAAATAAAGATGTTAGAAAGTCGAATGAACGTTTTGAGACACTCGGGGGACAATATATGAGCTCGGGAATGGGTAAACGGGATAGTTTACGAAAAATGGCGACCACGGGCCCTCCTTTTTCACCTTGGCCTACCACCTCCTCCACCTATTTTATTTATTTATTAGTCCCTAGCTCCCACCCTTAAATACCCCCCTCAACTCTTATTTCACCTCTTTATTTCTCTCACTAGAAACACACACAACTAATCTTTCTCTCTCTACTCTCTCTCTCTCCCCAAATAATAAACCCTAACCCTAATTTCACCCTTTGGTCACGGCCCTGTTCCGCCACCACCGTGACACACTGGCACAGGACCACCCACCTCCACCACCATCTGGAAGCTCTCTTTCTCTTTCCAAACATATATAATACTCTCACTAAAACCTTCATTAACACCTTCAAATTTAAAGATTAAAATTGGATTTTTAGGGTTTCAGTGGGTTTTGCAATTGGTGTGAATAAGGTAAATGGAACATGGTTAGAGCTTGTTTCAATTTATAAAAGCCACGATGGGCTTATTAGGGTTTCACCCTATGGTATAATTAAGGCTTTTGGGTGAAACATGAAATTAAGTCTAATTAACACCTAAATAAACAAGTAATTAGTGTTTGGTAAGTGTGTGGTGTATCAATTTGATGGGTTTATGCAGTTTAGGTCTAGTTTCATATTTTTGGTTAGAATAGATGATGGGTTTTGTGTTTGGTTAATGATTGGAGTTTGAATGATTGGATTTGGATGTTGTGGAATTGATTTGGTTGTATTTGGTTGGGTGTGAGATGGTGTACGAGCCACCATGACCACGATGGTCATGGCTTGGATGTCGTACGTGACCCACTTGGGCCACGAGTCCGGGTCAGGTCATTTTGGTAGCTTGTTGGTTGATGTAGTTGAGGTTTGGATGAGACACGTGGAGCCGAAAAGCTTCTAGGGCTTGTTTGGTTCACGTGGTCTTAACCGTGACCATGTCATGACCATTAGGGTCATAACATTGGTTTCGGGTATATTTGGTTGATTGATTGGTTGGCGAGATTATTTTGAGTTGGTTTGGGATTGAATTGCGCTATTATGAATTTTAAATTGGACTTGATATATATATTGTCAACTTTGAGCTACGTCGGTGTTACTTTGAGTTTTTAGTCAATAGTTGACTCCGACAAAGCCGAAACATGGACTTTAGTATAGTTTGGACTATTGATTGATTAAAAGCCGAGAAGTCATGACTCGTGCTTGTGGACTCGAAACGAATAACGATATAAGATTAATATTGGAATTTGACGAAATATATATATAAGCATGAATATGCTAATAGACTATGAAATATAAATAATAAATGGGCTTTTGTACCAAAAATATCGATAACAAGTCTTATCTTGTTATTTACTATTTTTAAATGGAAACTACGACTAAATTGGAAATGTTTTATAATAAATAAGTAATTAATGTTTCGAGTACACGTTTATTAATAAATGTCAATTATGGGCATTTAATATTATCTTCAAGTATTTATGTACTTACGTTGTGTGCATGGGTTACGGTAAAACTAGCATTAATAGTGTTGATCCACGTGGGTAGCGGACTTATTAGGTTGATGAATCTAATAAGAGCCCGCTAGGTACGTTGGGTAACCTTATTAATGGGTAAATTATCCTTAGAGTAAATTACACCGTTCGTCCTTGTGGTTTGCGTTGACCGCAGGGTTTCGTCCTTTGACAAAAAAAGTTGCACCGTTCGTCCTTAAGTGTGAAACGTTATGCACCGTTCGTCCCTTGACCAAAAAACGTTAAGTTTGACCGTTAAAAACCCATCATGTGACTTGCACATGAGCGTAAATTCGTCATTTCAACACTATAAGGATGAACGGTGCAAGGACGAACGGTGTAGTTTATGTGGATAAGACCACACACAAACACACATACAAACACAACCATTCATCATCCTCACCACTTTTCTCTCTCTCCCTCTCTTGAAAACCTAGCCGACCGGAAAAACACACCACCGCCGCTCCACCGCCGGCACCCACCTCTCACCGCCTACTCCAAAAGACTCCCCACCACTCCCTCTTTTTGATCTACTACATCACGTGCCCCAAAACCACCCCTACCCTCGTCTCTTTTACCCCGCGCGCCACCCTAACCCCACCATAGCACCACCACTGGTTCATCTTAATTATTTGGTATGTCCTTATTGATGTTTATCCTAGAAGTTAAGTATGTGTTGTAAAAAGTTTTAAAAAGGCATAAAGTATAAGCTCACATGTTGGACATATCTTAGTAGCTATCTGCTTATTTGATGTTTATGCACATCGAGTTTAGAGATGTTGCCAAGAAAACCCGAGTTTGCTAAAAAAGATGATGTTACTTATTTAATTATATTTATAATGTTTGATGCCAAGTTTTTCATTTGGGATTTTAACATAGAAACTGATTTTTATTTTTGCATATTTGCGTATCTTACAAGGAAGAGTGTGTTGGTGAACAAAAGGAAGAGTGGGATTTTAAAAGAAAAATTGAAGACAAAGTGGACGAAGTGAAGTACGAAGAAAAGAACTAAAGGAAAAGATCAAATGCTAAGTGGAAGAGACTAAAGAGAAAATCAAGGAAAAGAATGTGAAGTTCAAGGAGAATGTGGAATGCAAAGTAGAGGAAGACAAAGAAAAATCAAAGAAAAATAGAAGGTTTGGTGTAAGCATTTGTGTAAGGGTGTGTGTCCGTGTAGATTTGATGGTCAAAATTTTAGGTGTATATTTGTGTTATTGAAAACTCAACTTAATTTTGTTTTGGATTTTAGAAAGAATCAAACTATATAGTTTAATCAATAACATATGATTTTAAGTCAAGACCAATGATCTTTAGGGTCATTTATAAGATGGGTATAAGAAAATGTGATGGAAAAATATTATAGATGTTTTGATATTTTTGGATAAAGTCGAAAAAATTGGAAAACTCCAAGATCTTCAAGCATTCTTCAATTTGTATGTAAATAAAAACATTAATTAATTATAGGAGAAAAAGAGTGTTAGTGATGGCTTGGTGGAATTAAAACGTGTGTGTGATGGCTTGGTGTTGAAATGATTAATTTACCCTTATGTGCAAGTCACATGATTGGTTTTTAACGGTCAAACTTAACGTTTTTTGGTCAAGGGACGAACGGTGCATAACGTTTCACACTTAAGGACGAACGGTGCAACTTTTTTGGTCAAAGGACGAAACCCTGCGGTCAACGCAAACCACAAGAACGAACGGTGTAATTTACTCTTATCCTTATGACTCTTTAGGATACGATTGATTTATGGGATAATAAGCGACACGAGTAAATAAATTAGTTTATCGAGTTGACGAATTCGATAAGGTCTACTATTTATTCCGAAACTTATTGAACTATGGAGCTTATCGTTTAGAGGTCTCATTGTGTCACATTGAGTTATATATTGTTTGTTTGAGTGCATTCATAGCATCATATCGAGTCGATACACCCACATGAGGAATACCAAACACTAGGATTAAATTGTGAAACGAGGCATTTTTGGAAATAACGAAATAGAATACATTGGGGTAGATAACGTTGATTTCGAGGAATATATATATTAAGTTTGGTCTACATTAATAGGTTGTGTTGAGTCGATAGTTGTTGTGCCGTGATTTCCGTTATCTTCTGCTAGTGTTTATTTGTGCGTTGATTGCTTGAGGTGAGTTTCATAGCCCCACTTTTATCTACGTTTTAACTATATTGGGGTAAGAATCATGCTACTGTTTTCGGACCGTGAAAACTATTTGGATTTGCTTATATGCTTGACTGTTTAGATAGATGTGCGGTAGTTGTTGCCTTAGACAATCCTAATTGCTATAACAGTTGCCTAGCTAAGAATAGACTTCTACCGACCTAGTCCGGGTTGGCAATTGTTCTAGATTTTGCCACGATAGTCTTTGGACTAGAGTCATTGGGCCGAGTAATCCTCGGATGCGGGATATGTTTATGGTTGGTGATCCGGTAGGATCGGTATTTATCTATCTTAGGTCTTGCATAGCAAATCAACTCCTCTTGGTCAACTATGATTTTGTTGAACTTAAACCTATGAACTCACTAGCGTAAGTGACCTTTAGCATGAGTTCTCGGTATTTGAAAGATGTTTGGAATCGTGGTTTGTTGAAGCTTGGCAAGAAGGCGGGGTTAAAGGATCATTTCGACTACGATAAACTTTGGGGACCTATTTTATTAAATCTTGTTTTGGGCCTAATAATTATACTTTTGGACTAAATGTTTTGAATACTTAAATTTGGGATTGTTTTTGATTTTTCATTATTCCAAAATACATAAATAAACAAATTGAAGTAGTATTAGATTACTTCATTTATTTATATCATTCTAATAATACATAAATATTTAATTTGAAGTAGTCTTATATATCATTTTGACACTTGTTCTAAATACTTGTCTAACTTAGAAACCGTAAATATGTTCATGCCAGTCCGACTTTACATGGAGATTTACTTTGAATCTCGCCAAGTTTTCACATGACGTGAAATTGCAACACCAAGTGTTTCTTGAATTAGATATGTATAAGTCATATTAGAATGTTAGTCTCTTACCTGCGTCAAGAGAATCCGCTAAATCATATACCTATATGTTGTACCTGCACACAATATAGATTTCTCCCACTTCAGCATAGAACAACATCATGTAGCAGATAAACAACACGACATATGTTTGTTTATGACTAATATGATTGTGTCATTGATATTAGCATAACTAGTAGATGTAGAACCACTTCATTGTCTAATAAGGAAACATACATGACTATCCTTGAAAACATAAGTGTTCACAAGGAAAGTAATTATCTTAAGACATTCTAGAGATAACTGGTTACTACCAAGATGACAAAGTTTGTAACTCCCATCTAATTAGAGATCATTACATTAATTCTTTATTCAAGAATAAGAACACAATACTCCCACTATATTTGACAACATTTGTAAGTGTTTCATTAACTAGTAAAAGAAAATAGTGTTCTATTTACTTTCTACACCTTTGAGAAAGTCCACATAACAATTACTTATGTACTAAAAGAGTGTATTCTACTATGTAGATGATGAATTATCCATCAATGCTATTAACTTAAAAATTGGGCATGCAATTTCTTTCTTAATAGTTCTACTATTCCAACAATTGTAATTAGTACTTTTAAATGGTCAAAGCACAACAACTAGATAAAATATGCTAGTTTGTCTTTAGCAATTTTGGCAAGAATTAGTCTAGCTTCTAATTTAATAACTCGGAAAATATGCAATATTATTAACTATTAAAATTTGCTTACGTGTTATGTATTTAGAATTTAGACAATTCTAATTTGTTCTATCATACCTTTCTTATTCATAAAAAGAATAAGATTGAATCTCACTCTTTCTTATGAAAAGAGGACTAGGTTTATTCTTTTAGCAAAGTACTATAAAATGAGATATTACAATAGGAAAATTAGTGCATTTGATGACATAATGTATCTTATGCTTAATGGGCACATTCTAGAAGCCCTTTTTTCTTTTATTTTCATTTTCACACAAGTAGTAATATTCTTGTATATGCCTAACATTTTGGAGAAAAGACATTGCAATGTTCGAGATGGATGTTGTTGACACTTGAGTATCCTTTGTCGACTTAGAATAAATCAAGCTGGGAGTTAACGCACTACAAAAAAATCACCTGTAGTAACGAAAAATTATTGACTACATTTAATATTTGTCACTAAAAGCACCATATAGTGACGAGAATAAAATCTGTCACTTCATTTTGGTCCCATGGAAAAAATTAGTGACGAAAATCTAAGGTGGTCATTATTCTAATCACAAAAATTCTCGTCACTCACTTGAGTAGAGACCATACTGAAACAACTACAAATAATACCAAGTGTTATCTAGCACTCAAAGTATAAGGACCATACTCTAAATTTAGAACACCAAATAACATCTACCAATTTTCAAGTTTCATTGTTTTGCCCTAATCTTTATGAAGGTTATCTTCTCTTATTTCTAACTATTACAATATACTAACTTTTATTTAATTTTGAAGGTCCGATCTCTTATTTCTATGTTCGATTTTCTTATTTGATTGTTAATATGATTTCTCATTTTAGGAGTAGATTATTTAGAACCCGAATTGATTCTAACCTAATTCGATAAGTTATGTGATTTGATTGTCGAATTGAGTTTAGCGGATCATATTGTTGAGCAAGGTGTTTGATGAAATGCTAAAGTGAAAATTGACTATCGTGAATAAGTCTGTGAATGCATTTGACTAAAATGTTGTTGCGCCATTTTATTCTTAATTTAAGTTGAACATAAGTTAGTACCGAAATGCGCTTTGTTAATTATATTGTTAAAATGGTATGTCTTAGAGAATCAGTGTCATAACAAACCTCAATCTCGGCTGCCGTACACCCGCGCCACATCAAGATCCCATTTTCCACAACTAACCACAACAAACCCCCTCACTCATAACAAACCTCAACCTCTTCATTTGAGGCCCACTTTACAATTTAATTTTTTTTACATTTTCACATATATACAACCATATACACTATAT
Organism: Chrysanthemum lavandulifolium; assembly: GCA_022545495.1. Taxonomy (NCBI): domain Eukaryota; kingdom Viridiplantae; phylum Streptophyta; class Magnoliopsida; order Asterales; family Asteraceae; genus Chrysanthemum; species Chrysanthemum lavandulifolium. The sequence continues at coordinate 167,804,537 of CM040244.1, forward strand.
CGCTAAAATAAAAATATATATATATATATATACAATCATATATACCGCAAAATTAAAAAAAAAATAACCCTTCTTCTTCCATAACCACCATCTTCACACACACACACATAGCCGCACACACACACACACAACCCAACCACCATATCTTCTTCTTCTTCCATAACCACCATCTTCACACACACACACATACGCTGCACACACACACACACCCACCCCAACCACAACCCACAAACCATTTATAAATTGAAAAAAAAAAAGATTAATCTCACACTTGGGCCCCACCTTGTCAGGAAACTCTCTCGTCGTCACCACGATTTCATTTCCAACGACGAAGCATGGCGAGCCACCCCGTGTGGCTAAGCACATGCTAATCCGCCACCCAAATTAATCATAGGCACGGCTAACCCACACCGGATGCTTCTTAAGATGTTGGCACAATCGGATAGCTCAAAAGTGAATCATTTTATCTAGGTGAGTAGTGGCCCAAAGCCTTATATCTATGCTATGTTTCTTCTCATGCATTATTGATAATACTCAATATGAACACTCATGTCAAACTTGTTACAGACTTGGTCATTCCATCTATTCACATTAGGTCGATTGATCTAATTTCTTTAAACATGTAACTTGCTCATTTTAATTATACTTATTGCTTAGCTTTTTCTTATTGTAAAAATAGAGTATGAAAGTATAGCCTGTTGCTATGTGGTGCCTTGTTAATCCCGCATGTTGTAGGGGAATTATTAATCGACTAGTGGAATAATGTAGTATGTTTATGATGACGATAGTCTACATCCGGTCACGAACCCGCTAAAGTCCAACTTTCACTTAGTCCGCACGAGCCGGGCTATACCGACAGAGGTTGGGCTCACGGCCCAAGCCCAAAGCTATTCACGAATAGATATCCGATATTCTAAATAAGAAGATTATCATTCTAACCGACTTAGGCGGATACGCTGAGAAACAGGAACACGAACCAACAAGGATTCCGTGCATATATAAAGGAATCATATCCTCGCTTAAGGTACGATCTCAAACCCTAATTCTCCTTAAACCCTAAACCGATTACTTACCTCACGCCGGAGGATAATCGCGGAGACAATCCCACAGTAGTTTAACGGTATCTTTTGTCTCTTAGCGCGCAGTGTCTCAAGTAAATTCTCAATTGGTACGAGAGCCGAGCTTCAAACCAAGAACGCCCAACTTTGTATCAACAAGTGGCGCCATCCGGACCCTACACTAAGAACCAACACTAGAATGACAAAGCACTGTAATCGCCGATCGCAATGACCTTATGGGAAAGAAGTCGCAAAGGACTAACCCCAAGGCACTCGACAACCAATACGCTAAAAATAAGTGGATCGTGCCAAGACTTGATCTTCCTCCGTGGAACCGCACTCGAACAACCCAAGCCACTACAACCACCACGAGTGGAGAGACCCATCACAAGACCGTTTTACTACTCCCTTCCAATCCAAAGCTAGAACCTGACCGACAAAGGCATCGACGCACTAATCAAATAAGGATGTAGTGATAGAAACAAACACACTTGCCTCGAGGGGTCGCACTGCAGCTAACACCGTAAGTTTTTATCCAAGAACTACGAACATTAACCGCCTCATGCAAGAGGAAGAGAAGAAGAGATCAAGTCGGAACTTGAAAGCCCGACCAATTTCGATTCTGAATACGAAACTTCCCCAACGCGCCATCGAAAGAGAAGCGCTGGAGAGATAGCCCGACCCCAAAGATTCAACCGAATCGAGAAGAGTCGAGGAGGATGAGACATCTCACCGCATCATCCGAGTGAGAATGATGAAGATGAAAGCGCACTCAATGTCCACACTAGACTTGGTAGCCGCAGAATCCAAGATGCATTGGGACGACACTATTCCCCAAGTGAAAGCCCTTCGAGTACAAACTGAGATAATGGCGAAGTTACCGAAAGAGGAAAAATTCATCCTTCAAAACCCCTGACAACGAGGATAGTGAAACCGACACCGAAGTCCGTAATAGATACGATGACCGTGAGGATGAAGATATATCCTCCCTGGCGCCGCCAAAAGGTAGATGCGCTCACCGCGCATCGCTGACTTTTCGTAGCAAAGAAGGCGATGCCCGCCAACGAAAGACCTATGATGGAACAGCACCGATGATCACCTCGTACTTGAGTCACCGCGACAATTGAAAATTGGCCGCACGTGCGGTGGTGCCACATGTTCAACTCCACACTAGTGGGAAACGCGAACTCGTTCAAGAAACTTCCACGCAGTAGCATCAACGGATTTGAGGAATTAAGAAAGGCGTCACTAAACTTTACTCAGAAGTTAAGCGCTAAAAACTCGCCGAACTCGCCAGGTAAAGCAGCACAAGGAGAGCTCCATGTTTATTCATGGAACGCTTCAAAGACGAATGCATGCAAGTTAAAGCATGCCTGTATATTGAAGATCTCTAGTTTCATGAACGGATTAACAATCCGTAACTCATCAAGAGGTTGAACGACAAGATTCCTCGAAACCTTTGATGAACTCATGAACGCCTTGCGCCCTTCGTCCAGGGAGAAGCCGCAGCTGGATAGCAAAGGAGCTACTCGAACTACCGGCCACAGAACAACCCGGGAGACAATCCAATGACCGGGTAGTAACCAGAATAGAGCTATCGCAACTGTGGGAGCGGAGGGATAATGACAGATACACCCTCAACGACTAAGACCCCGAATGAAATACTGTAATGTATGGTGCAAATTTTCCAAGACCGACGCAGACAAGCGCACTGTAAGATCGGCAAGACTGAATGGATACCGGATTACCATGCACGTAAGGGCCATACCACCAACGAATGCGCCCAACTACGCCAACTCATCGACAAGATGGTTAAAGAAGGTAGATTGGACCACCCGGTCAAAAACATTAAAGAGGAAAGGATAGACAAAAAAGTGGAAACAAGAAGGAAACACCAAAAGACAAGGTCGACACAATCTACATGATACAATCATGGCACAATCACTAGGCGTAAGGTCACCAAGACTTTTCACGTGAAAGGAAATCTCCTTCCCTACCTTAATCATGACAACGCAGATGGAACCACTCACTATAGAGATAAGCTGGGTCACGACATCCACCGCATGTATGTCGACGGTGGAGCCTCGCAAACATAATGTATGAACATTGCTTCTGTTATCAAGGTTCCGAATACGCAGCATGCTAAGCTCCGCCAAGACGGGCGCTGATCGGTTTTACGTGTGAAAATATGGCCGATGGGGCAAATAAGACTACTAGTCAAGATCGAAACGAACAACATTCCCGACGGCCGGATGGAATTCATGGTGATCAATTCCATCGCCATATAATGGCATTATCGGAGACCGATATCGCGCTGCCGCAGCCACATCATCAGCCGCACGGGATGCTTAAATTCCCAGTGGAAGGAGGCATTGTTACTCACATGCCACTATCCCACATAGAGAATGTAACACGTTACATGCGAAACGGCGCAAATCCCGTAACAACGCCAACCGTAATTCCAAATCAAGGTTGCACCACCCCAATACCCGCATCAGAAATATCCATCGGAGGGTCATTGTCTGGACAACCAAAGCGGCCGTAAGGCCTACAAAAAAAAGAACTTGGACATTTTGCATGGAGCCAAAACACATGACCGAGTACCACGCTCCATAACAGTAGCATAGATCAAAATCCGACAAGGTACTCACCACGCCGTAAGAAGCGCAAGCTCCAGAGCGCAAGCAATCCTCGGGCGAAGTACACAAACTTGTGGATGCGGGATCATGCGGAAATGATACCATGACCGGCTTTCCAATCCAAATATGGTAAAGAAGAGCGACTCATCCGGGCGATGTGTGTAGACTACACGACCTTAACAAAGCATGTCCACAAGATCCGCTATCCATTACCGTAGATAGACTCGAAAGTAGTAGTCTTTGTACGATACCCATTAAAGTGTTTCCTCGATGCATACAAAGGATACCATCAAATACATGTATGGCTCAAGAAGACGAGGAAAAATAGCCTTCCACACAAGCCAAGGCGCTTATTGTTACACAAAATGCCCTTTGGTTTCAAGAACGCGCGCCACCTACCAAAGTTAGTAGATAATGCTTTCAAAAGCAAAGTGTGGGCCGCAATCTAGAGGTCTATGTTGATGACCTCAGTCATAAAGAGCCATATCAAGGCGAGTTAGTACGACATTGAGGAAACGCTCAAAACTCTACGAGAGATCAACATGAAGTCAATCCAAAAAGTGTACCTTCAGAGCTATCAAGGCATGTTTCTCGATACCTTATCGAACATGACGGTATAAACCATGCCCTGAAAACAAAGGCGGTCATCGATCTTCCTCATCGCAAGACGCTGAAGGAGGTCCAATCTCTCAATGGAAAGTTCCGCCTAAACAAAGTTCCTATCCAAGTCACAGAAAATCGCTACCCCTTTCAAGACACTCAAGAAGTGCATAAAGAGCGGTGACTTCACCGACTACGGAGGCGTAGCAGCCTTCACTCACCTCAAACAAGATCCGGCCACGCCCCAACACTTGTTGCACCCCGACAAGGGAAGAGTCGATCATGTACTTGTTCAGCAATCGATGGAGCAGCCAACAGGTTACTAATGATAGGGATTCAAGACAAACCCCATCTACTTAAGTAGCAAAGCACTCAAGAAGACGGAGATGAATTATAGTGCAATGGAAAAGTTAGTTCTAGCATTGGTATTTGTCGCCAAACGATCGCAAGTAGTACTTCCAAGCGCATCCGATAGCAAGAATCGCTGCATCAACCAATCAAACAGATCATCTCCAAACCCGATGCATCGTGCCGACCCAAAAGTGGAGCGATTGCTAGGGAACACAACATTTCACAGCATCACACCGCGACAAAGGACAAATTCGCGCACTTCATCATCGGAAGCCGTGACACCACGCAGGTTCCCGCACAAAAAAAGGTACTATTAGATCCATGGATCTTGTTTACGATGGATCCTCGCGTGACTCGTCGTGAGTCGGCCTCATTCTCACAAATCCGTAGGAATGGAATTCACCACGCATCGCTTTGAATTTACAAAGAACAAACAATGAGGCGTATTATGAAGCTCTAATCACGGACCACGATTGCACCGAATGGGTGCACGAACTCGAAGCAAATGTAGATTCCTCGACCAGCGCCAACCACGCATTGGTGAATATGCTGCTAAAGAAGAAAATATGATTCAATATCTCGACAAGACCAAGACATTGATCAAAGGCTCGATAGATTCACCATCAAGCAAGTTCCTAGAGGAGAAATCGCAGCGGACGACTAAGCAAGATCGCTTCGACAAGCTTCGCACATCCGTCCAAACAAGTGTCGTAGAAACACCGAAAGCAAATCCATATCGGAGATGGAAGTTTCACAACATAGAGGAGGAAGGTCCTACATGGATGACACCGATTACGGACTTCCTAGACAAAGGAGTGTTACCCCAAGAGCGTATGAAGTCAGGATACGGCGCACGGCGCAAAGATTCAACTTCGAGACAACATACCGCATCGACGCTCTTTCCTTCAACCATGGTCTCCGCCTGTAGGTCCACTACAAGAAAATTACGTGTCATGAGAAACCATGAAGGTTCATGCAAGATGCACTGTGACCACGGTCCGTTAGCGCGCGCCATGCGGTCGTGGTACCATCGCAACCATGCATCACGATGCGCGAGACTTAATAAGTGTTAGGTCACTAGTTTTACAAACACAAGTTATAAGAGAAGAGATGAAGGCGGATGAACAAGTAAACCACACACACACACGCTAAGATAATACCGTTATGCAAAGAGTATGAATGAAAGGAAAACTTGAACAACCAACCCTCAAGTGAGGGTTATTACATTGTTTATATAAAGAGCCAGGCAACACCTCTCCTTCCCTATTCCTTATCGGGCTTGGGCCTGCTTATGGGCCTTCTACATAAGCTTGACCTTAAACAAACATAAAGGCCATAATAAAGCTACCTATTACATATGAAATATAAATACTTGAAATATCGTTTAGAGTGATTCCAACAATCTCCCTCAAGTATATATGAATGTAAATGGTGAAGGCGTTGATGTAATAGTAGTGTGACGCCTTCTCGACATTCTTCTTCTTGTGAGAGGAATTGTCTTGATTTGAACAATCTCCCCAGTAGAGAGATAGTTATCTTTGAATGCTTATGCTCGACGTCATCTTTAACTTTGTTCTTTGATCATTGTTCTTGTGGTGAAAGTGATAGTATGTTGTTGTTCCATTAGTTCCGCTTCGTGTCGCCTTCACGGCCCAAAGGTTCCACGCCATTCTTCAACACGCCCACATGCTCTTTGACGTTGGAATTCAATTTCGATGAAGTTCTTTAAGTCTTTAACATTGTAGATTCTTTGGTTTGACGAAGAATCATTCGACGGTTGTGTTGCTTTTGAATAGAACTTCCATTAGTGATGATGTTGGCGAGCATGAGAAGAATCAAGACGATCATCCCGCCCCGAGCTTCCATAAGAAGAAAACATTTCAAACGGTTAGTAATAAGCTGTTTCAGACTTACAAGTTTGAACTTCGAGAGTGTTAACAAGATAGTGTGAAAACACAACTCTAATTTACAAAGGCCGCCTCGAACCGGAGTCCCCATGTGAGATAACGCGATGTACCAAGCACATCTGCTAAGCTCGATGAGTCGCCGAGGTACACCAAGCATCACCACGATCAGACCGCTTGAGACACACCACAATCCACGGGAGTTATCAAGCGACCGCCGTGGCCGTTTGATGTCGACCCGCAGAGTTTCCATTCAACCACCGAGGATCGCGATGTGAACCTCTATAAATGTTCTCGATGTATTGCTAAGATCTCGTGAAGGACTCGATATGAACCACCGATAATCTTATTCGCTGATCATCAAGTGATTAAATGTCAAGTGTTCCTAAGAGATCTTGATGAATCTCGGCTTTAGACTCAACATGCTTTGGTTTTCCGAGTGAGACTGTGGAGAGGTCTCCTCTTCAATACCAATGATCTCTAAGAGAAAGCCAATAGTTTACGAGGGTTCCCCGTGAGAATGAAACAAGCTTCCTGAGAAAACTTGAGTGGCTAAGCATAGTTTAAGCATGCGCCATCGGGTCCATGACGACTTTTAATCTTCAATACCGTGTCACTAAGTGACAATCAAGAGCATATGAATTGAACCCTGTCCGCCTCTAAGTTGAATAACTGGAGGGCTATTTCTTTTCACCCTTTCATTACATTTCTTTTGATTCTTCAACTCCTTCTTTCTCCGATTCTCATTTTCCTTTTTTATAATCATTCCTAAGGACTTCTAACACTAACTAATGGTAGTGTCCTTGGTAGATCCTCCCCGCCATGGATCATAGGACTGTTATTCCTAACCTTAGTCACCTTATAACCCATGACTAACCTATGTTTGCCATTAAACCATCTGTAGAAAATATCTCTCAAAGGGTTTGTAAATGAAAACATGTTCGAACCATCGCGAGAGATGAAGTTTTGCATAAATACCCTCCACATGTGCTTAATAGTTTTAATGGTTAAATGCACAAAGGAGGAAAGAGCGACTTTTAGAATTGATCCATCAAGATAGACAATCCTCATGAGACATGGTTACGCTTGCATAGTTAAAGAGTTACATTATCGCCTTTTAGTGACAACTAGCTCTATTAACTACTGAAGGTGTAGACAAACCTCGAAAGGTTGTCACACCACGAGTTCATGTCTATCAAGAGTTTCTAATGGTACTTTCTACTTAGACAAGTCCTTTCATAGACACGCTATATTACTAGCTAACTAGCTTGAAATTATTACCCGCCCAGACAAGTCTTTTCGAGTTAAATACGCTTAGTAATCGCCAATTTGGTTAAGTCCCGAGGTACGTATTCATTTGCATTTTGTACAACATATTTCTTATCACACAAATTTTCTCCCTAAAAAAATGGTATATAAATGTTATTTTGAACGGGTTGAGAATAAATATGACCATTTCGAGTGTCATGAAGATGACCACTATGAACAATTTTGAACAAAGTTTTAAATCAAATACCCCTCAACTAGTGATATAAACTGTTGAGGTTTTGAAAATCATATGGGAAGTATTGTGTTTTTGAGCAAAACCTTGAAAATGAAAGGTTTGATAGGTTTTACTCAAAAATAAGAAGCTGGCCCTTTATAAGGATTGTGGCATCGAGGCGCACTACGTGGTCCTTTCTTGACAACCACGGGTTGTACATCGTTATGCTGCGCAAGCTTCATAGACATATATAATCTCACATCCAAAATTATACGAAGGAAGCAACCAAGAGGTACCGTGAAGTGCGTTGATGTTCCTGTGAGTGCGATGTATGCTGAAAGCCTATGGATGTTTCTCCCTGGTCGACCACCAACATAGCTCTCCAA
>CM040244.1:169273457-169387168 GCA_022545495.1 Chrysanthemum lavandulifolium
CTCTACCTTGGGAGGTAGAGTATTTATAGTCTTACATAAATCGCCACACATCGGTGTGGATCGGGCATCGATGGGTAAAGACCGTCAGTCCTCCACGGTGTTACTTATCTAAATACTACTTAACTTAAGAATTACAACGACTACGAGCTTAACGATTACATATACTTGAGGTGACCGACTCTTTAATCTAGGGAATTTATAATTCCTAACGGATCGTGTTACAATGAGCTTGAATCTGTTACCGTCACGTTTGTTTATCGAAAAAGCGCATCAAACTACGGAACATTTGAGGATGTCTTGATATTTGAGGTTTTGACTTTTTCTTTAAGATGTTGATATTTTAGTTGTAAATCAAAATGTTCAACTTCTAGTTTAGAAAGATGTTTTACAAATTATCGTGATCATCTGATCAATTTTCTCACTTAGTTCGAGTTTTTTGTTTTCAAGCTCAATGACACGATCATGAGAAACTTTCAATGCAATAGATAATTCATGAAATCGAGAAGCGATAATAGAGTTAGCAATGTGATATAAAACACATCTTGAGCAACACAACTCGAAATCAAATTCTCATTTAAGATGTGCAAGTTCTTCCTTTCAACTTCATTATTCCTATTCATAATCATTGACTTCAACTATCATTGCATCAAATTCCTTTTCCATTTCTTTAATATACGAATTTATGCCTTTTGAAGACTCTCAATTGACCTTTTAATTGTTTGAAGAAAAGGTATGACCTCGGTTAAATAACATTCTTTAGTTTGCTCAAAACCCCTTTCCCCTCGGTTATCCCGGTGGGTGTGATTCTCTTCTTACGTTTTCTCAAAATCAACAAACAAGCGATAAACAACATATAGGCTGATTAGGGTCTTGCTATTAGTGACAATAGATCTAGGAACTAGATGCATTGGTGTATTTGGAGGATACACAGTAGCTACAGGCATTTTCCTAAGGGGAAAGTTTGTTTCAACAAGTACATTAACTTTAAGCTTATCCATGTCTTTCTTCCAAAAGATCTGTTCATGGGTTAATTGAGTTTGAGGCTTAAACATGTTCAAGGATATCCAATTTTCCTTAGTGTAATCATGAGGTTTGATTGTTATGTTATTCTCTTTACCGCGAGGATCGTTAAGCTTCATATTCATTTTCTCCTAGATGCATCATCTAGTTTTCTATCTTCCTCGGTGCACTCAATGCAACTAGGTTTCATCTAGGTTTAAGAATCTCATTGCCATCATAGATTACATTTTGAGCGACTTTTGCAATCTTACCATACTCGGGGTTGGATTCCTTTATAATGGGGATACTATGCTTATCGTTGAGAACTCTATGCTTAGTGATCATGTGAGCGATCTGAATGGTATTCCTTGTCGTACAACTTATTTTCAAGCTTGTTTTCAAAGTTTTTAGATTAGAGAAATCATTCAAAAGTTTTGATTCCTTAGCATTGAATTCTTGCTTAAGCATTTTAACATTTTCTTGAAGTTCTTGTTTTTGCTTAGCAGTTTTAGAAAGTTTTTCTTGTAAGGAGTTTAACTCTTGTTTTAATACTTATTCTCTAAACTTACTTTTCTAATAGTTATGCGCATTTGGTCATCCATTTCCTCGCTCATGGGTGGTTAACTCAAACTTAGCACGTTGTTCATAAATAGCTACTTGTTCTTTATAGGCATTCGATTCGAAAAAGCAGAATCATCATGGGCACATGCGGTGTATTCATAAAAATATAGTCATCATTGTTGCGGAAGATGCATCACTTGGTACGGTCTCACTTTTACTTTGTTTCACATATTGATCATATGGGACAACATTGATATTACCATATTTTCAATATCGACTCAAAAGTTTGATTGATTGTACTTTGTCATGTATCTTTTGCTCATCAACATTATCGTATAGTTTTAATACCTCGAGATGATTGATTCTTTGGATGGACCGACTTCTTTGTAATGATGAGACCTTTGGAGAGACCATTGGAGAAATGCTCGCCATGAAGATTGTATGTGCGATGGGTTCATCATCGATGTCGATTCGTATGCATCACGATGCGCAACTTGAAAGGCATTACGATGATTATGACCTATCTCACGAATTGGTTGCTCATCCATATCTCGCATCATATGTCTTGGCATTGCCCTCGACAAGAAACAACGACTCCTCTTCATCAACACAACTCCATTATCACGAGCTTGCACAAGTAACATCTTATCTTTGAAGTACTACGCATTTTGAGGCGTTTTGGAGAAGTGGGTTCCTTGCTATGTGTCCATTACCACCACAGTTGTAGCACTTAATTGGCTTAGCTTGACCACGATTTGGATTCCTTCCAAGATTTTGATTTAGCATATCCTCTACCAACTCCATCTCTTCCTTGTTCATCTACGCCTTTCTTGAGCTGGTTGCACCATAACCTTCCATCTCGACCAAAGCATGATTGTGTAGATTAGATGCAATCCTGATTTCATTGTTAATGAGAAGACGGTTAGTATGTGAAGTGAAGGTTAAATTTTGTTTAACCATAAGAGCTAGTTGATTGATAAAGTGTTCCATGGCGCATTGGCATCGGGTTGCTTGAAACTTGGATCGGGAATGACTTGAGAATCTTTGGTGGTAATTCCAACATTGGTGTAAAAGTTGTAGAGTCATTTGACGAACTTGTTTCTCCACAGTTGGTTTTGAATTTGTTCGAATCTTTTTCAAACATAGCATGTCTCTCATTACGAAGAAGGAATGCATAAAGTTGCTCATAGTTGGTGTTCTTCAATCCTTTGGTTAGCTTCACAGAGGTGACAAACTTATGCCATTCAGGATTCATGTTGTTCACAAACTTTGAGTTCAAATTGAATGTTTGGCATGGTCATTTGATGTTCCTCATATCATTCATAATCTTGTGGAATCTCACGTAATACTCATAGACACTTTTTACGGCTTTATCTTAAAATGCTCAAATTCATCATCTGATTGTGATTCTCTGTCTTCCTTTGTTAATTGAGAACACGAGAGAAGCATCTTGACATTATCCCAAATTGGCTTGGGCTGCGGTGTTGTGATTGATAAGCTTGTAGATGTCTTTTGGAAGACCACGAAGTATAATGTTAGAAGCCACGATGTCGACATCAAATATCTTATTATCCTTATCATTGAGCTCATCATACGTCTTTGATGCATTAATTCCATAGATCATTGTTCCATCTGCAATTTGTATCAATTAAGTCTCTTGTAGTCTCAATCGATAAGGTCCTTCATCAATAGACTTGAGAATGTTGACTCCGTTTTCCTTTCCAAGACAGTACAATCGATTCGTCGTGCCCAAGAGTCGTAGTCGGTTACATCAAGCATGGGTGGACGATATCTGAACCGGTGCTTGAACATCCTCGTGCATGATGGAGATGATTGTAGGTACGTTGGTAGACATGTTAACAGTTACACGGGATTTTATAACTCTATGATTAAACGCGAAATAGATTCTTTCACGGGATTTTACTAAATCAGAGAAAACCGTATTACAAACAAAATCAACCAAGTCGCTACGAATTCTTGAACCAAGTCGCTAATCACCAAGTCGCTAAGTACCAAGTCATTTGGACTCAAGTCGCTAATGCACCAAGTCGCTACACAGTCAAGTCGCTAAAGAGCAACTCGCTAAGGTCCAGTCGCTAACACCAAGTCGGCTAAGCACCAAGTCGCTAACACCAAGTCGCTAAGCACCAAGTCGCTAAGTATTTTGTGACAGAGTCGCTAAGCACCAAGTCGCTAAGCGGTCAAGTCTCTAAAGATCAACTCGCTAAGGTCCAGTCGCTAAGAATCTTTAGTACAAGTCGCTAACAAAATTGAAAGCAAGTCGCTACCACCAAGTCGCTGGCCGTAGTGGAGAATCCACTAAGTTGTACTATTTGTCGGCTTGTCTCAATAGACAAGTCGCTAGGACCAAGTCGCTACCAAAAAGCACTACAACTCGCTACCTTTTTCTGAAGCAAGTCGCTATGATGAAATTCAATACGAGAACCAAGTCGCTACCAAGAAAAATTACAAAAACACACTTTTCAATCCAAAACAAGCTCAACCACAGTGATTCAAGCTTACCAAATCAAAACCCAAGCACATACAATGATTCTAAACACAAAAGTACACCCAAAATTCAAACTTTAACTCTAGAAATGATCCAAATGATGCAAAAACCACTAAACTTTTTCAACCTCAAAAACTATCTAAAACCACTAGAAATCCAAGTATATGTAAGAGAGATGATCAAACCATGGCTCTTGATACCATTTGTAACATATTGGATTTCACAAACACATCAAACCATAAACACAAAAGGCGTATACAAGAGGTTTTAGAGAGAGAAAGTTAGAGGTTGGGAACTTTAGTGAGAGAAAGAAAAATCTTATTATGAGATCCAACTCTACCTTGTGAGGTAGAGAGTACTTATAGTTCTTACATAAGTCGCCACCTACGAGGTGTGGATCGGGCATACACGATGGGTAAAGACCGTCCAGTCCTCCACGGTGTTACATAACTAAATACTACTAAACACTAAATAATCTATGACTACGAGCTTTCTAACGATTACATATACTTGGGTGACGAGTCTTTAATAAGCTGGATTTACTAAATCCTAACAAGTGCTACAAAGTTATTTCTTGTTTAGGGTATGGGTTTGAAGATATTTTTTATTCGAATTGTTAGTTTGTGGTGTGGATCTGGAAAAAACGTTTGATGGAGACTTGATGAGATCTGAGTTGTGGCGTCTGATTTGGGTGTATGTAGTTTAGGGTTAACAAGTGTTTTAACACTAGGGTTTGTGGTTATTTGTACCCTCAAAATTAGGGTTAATATTATTGTTGGGCCAATCTAGTATATGGTTGTTTACACAGGCCAGTCTTACACGACAACCAATAGATGTCTACATGTATATGGGCTGACCGAAATGTGGTGTTGGATTTGGAACGAGTAGTGATGGGCCCGGGTGTAATTTTGATGGACTGGACGGGTGTGTGTGTATTTCATTTTGGGCCCAGGTTTATTGTATCATGGAATTGACTATATTTATGATTCATGGACCGGACCAAGGTGGTTTATATCCGAAAAATTATACTAACATTTTTTAGCTGAAATTTAATCATTCAAATGTATTTTAATACATTGAGATAATTGTTGGTATAATTCTTTTTCGAAAATGAGTGGTATTTTGGTGTTATGAATATTCACGGAGTGATACATTTTTTTGACAATATCGGGAAACCATTATCAAAGTTCATTTAAACCTTTAACAAAGGCTAGTTTTGGGCATGTAACCGCAAGATGTGACTACGGCGTTAATTCTTTATTATTTATTTGAGGTTGAAGTGGGATATCACGGGTGTGTGTACTTAGTATCTGAAGATATCGGGGTTGGTTGGATGCATGATTCTTCGAGATCATTGTTCAAGCTTTAACCGTTACGAATGACAAAGACTTGAGTTGTCTAGTTATACCGATGTAAGGAGTTACGTTGTTGTGCTCTGGCGTATAGCTATCACTTTTAAGAGTCATCTTGTTGTGCTCAAGTGTCACACAAAGTTGTGGATAATTTAAGAAACTTTAAGTTTACCTTTTTCGATGGTTGTAAGAAAAAGGGTTCTTCGATCGACAATAGTGCAAGTTTAAGTCACAAGTTCGGGTTATTTTACTTGATCTCAAGTTAAGTCATATTGGGTTTTCTCCATCAGTAGTCACTACAAAAAGTCACGAATGATAATGGGGTCGGTAAAGAGTTAGGCGAGAAGAGTATACACAGTAGAAGTCTTATCGGCAATTGATTCTCACAAGATATTTATGGTACTTCACAATTGTTCGATTACTTGGACATACATGGTTTCGTTGTCTCAATTCATCATCAACATACGTGGTGTATGATTCGATTCATTGAAAACATCGGGAAGAGAGTATAGGTGTTCATTGCCTCTTTGATGTTTTGGATTTTTTCAAAAACCCGTTTCCTTCATGAATTTCTTGATCGGGGGAAGAAATTAGGCGATCGTGGTTCAAATTTCTCACTTTGGTGTTATTGTCTCACTTTCACGAGTTATCGTGTGTGAAGTCACCTAAATATGATGTTGTGATGTCTCGCACAAAGGTCATTTATCGGTAATTGCTTGATTCGCATGTTACTATTATTACGATGAACCGCAACATTCGAGGAAGTTGTTTCATTTCGTCTTTAGTGGTTTGTTTGGTGTGAAGCATCTACATCGTGAGAAGATCTTGTTGATTTCTTGCATGTTACCCCGAACGGATTTTCCGCAATAAGTCGTTACCTTGTGTAGTTTTTACTCGTCTACAAATTCGGCTGCGTCTTGAAAACTTCAGCAGTTAGAAGAAATGTCTACTACATCAATGTTTGAATCTGCTGACGGTTGTCGGTTTGGGGAAGTCGATTGAAACTTCGCCAAAAAGGGTGTCTGGAGAAATTGCTAAAGACATGCGGCATGAATTGGGGGGAAGTTAATCCAATTTATGCATATTACATCATTTGCCTACAAGTGAAGAAAACGGTTCTCAATTCGAGGTACAAGAAGAAGACAAAGAGCGTAAACTTTCATCATCCTCAACACTTGAAGAGCTTATGAAGACATTTCTTTATTTGTTTTTTATACTTGTAGAAAATGTTGTAAGTAATCCCTTATGTCGTCCCATTGGGGGAAGATTGTTGGAATCGCTCCTAACTCGTAAATGGAACGACATTGACGGGATTACATTTTCTATCTTTGTTACCTTAAACACAAGGGCTTGTTATGTCATTTAGTCATAGTTGTATGTGTTTAGGTATAAACACCCTCGTGACTTTCCTACGATGGTGAGACTCTTAGTGTAATCCTTTCATTTCCTTTAATAAAACCACTAGTTTCCTTCTCTACAGTTTCTCTCTCTAACTTGAAGATGGTGTTCTTCCATCTTCCTAGACCTCTGATTCACCAAATCATCCATAATCGGTCCTAACAATAACCTATAAACACTGCTAGTAACGGTCATATTAGCTAGATCGAAGATTATTTGAAAATATGTTGCGTATCTTTGACAATTTACAAAGTACATTGCGTAGACCTTTTATTTGAAAAAATATATTGCGTATCTTTAGCTTTCACTCCGAACAAAGAAAATTCAAGCAGTTGAATGAGACTTTAACTTGACCTTAGATCATCACGACCAATCAAGATCGGTAAAATCCTTCATCGTCTTATTACACAATACCTTTGGTGTCGTACCATTGTTTAAGTGGATCGTGAAGATGTCAAGACCAGTAAATTTCTTCATTGTCAAGATGGGGTTGTGGTCTTGTGGACTTGTGGCAGGGGCTGTTAGGGTTTGTGTGAAGGGGAAATGATGACGACAGTTATGTTCGAGAGAGAAGGATTGGTTATTTTTAACCTAATTATGATAACGTAAATCCTTATTAAGTGGGTTAGTATATCTCCTCGTGAAAAATATGAAAATTTCATATATATTCAAACATGTTTTAAAAACATTGTATATTATGCATTTAATGATTGTACTTTAGTTATATATGAAATTAATCATGAAAGTAGGATGATATATGAAATTAATTCTAAATGGTCTGTTATCCTCCAATCGAATGGAGGAATGAATATCATTCGATTCAAAGTGTTGGTATCCGGAATGACTATCAAAAGTAGAAATGATATACAAATTTATTCCATACTTTATAGGCACCAAAATGGTGATATGATTGTTTCGTTTCCCCCACCACTTCCTTCACGTAATTTATCCACACTTTTATCTAATTATCCTACCAAACAACGTTTATGAGATTAATCTCAACTTATAGTCATTCTATTTCACTTTTATATCAAAACCCATTGATAAAAAAATCTAATGGTCAAGATTAGTTTTGTCGTGCGCGCCTTACATGAGTTATAAAAAAGTTTCATCCTACAATTGGAAATCTTGGTGTCTTAACCTTATCGAGATTAAAGTTCTTTATCATAATGATTGGATTTGGGTTATACAGTCCTAAAGTCTTAGAGGTCTGTTTGGTTTATAGGTGGGTTTGGAATAGGATTTGGATTTTGTTTATGATTTGAAGAGAAAAATATATTTATTAAATGTATTTTATAATATAATTATAATAAAAAAATTATTTAAAGTTTAAAAAAAAAAGTATGTGAGAAAAGATAGTGATTGGCTCCACGGGTTTGACAAAACCCTCCAAATTAATATGAAATGAATTATCAATCCATCTAACATTCTTAATATTAAAAGAATGAATCAAACGACATATTATTGTCACATCAAACTTAAAACCCAATCTAAAATATCAAACCAAACGGACCCTTAAAGTTCTTTATCATAATAAATCCCAATAGATTTAATCACGATGATCACAATTCCTACATTGAGAACACAAAAACATTACCGACAGAATAGAAAGGCTACACATACTCATACACCATTCTTGTCTTGGACTCAATTCAACACGATTCTTATGACAATTTCACAATCCATAATTTATGTAACTTCAGATTGATGAAAATGAAGTCTCACGCATACATTATAAATTTAAAATTACAGGGCCCAATCAATCATAACTATATATATATTGTACATCCATTACAAATTTACAATTCTCTCCGGCACGAGAAATTGCTTGTGGAACTTTGACTAGGCTTGCATTGTTGTTGCTTATGGTTTTCTCAAGAAATAATATGATCATGATCAAACCTTTGCAAAATCGATAGTATCCTTCCCATTATGAGATTTCTTGTAAAAATGCTTGACATAATCCGAATACAAGACTTGCTTGTAAAAAGCCTTCTCCCCTCTCTTGATCACTTCTGGCAATGGCCCAATCTTGTCGTTGGGTCTAGGGTTAACAAAGATCGGAACTGAAATTCGGTTCTTATGCCTGTTTGCAACCACATGATGTTCTATGCTCTTGTATCGACCATTGCTCATGATTTGCAAAGCATCACCGATGTTGATTGTTAATGATCCCTTGAGAGGAGGGACATGTGCCCAATTGTCGCTATCAAGTTTTCTAACATATAACCCTCCGGTTTCGTCTTGAAGAAGGACAGTGAGGGTTGAAACATCGGAATGACCTCCCACGCCAACCGTGAGCTCAGGGTTAGGACATATGGGATAGTAGTTTAGGTTCACTCGTCTCGAGCCCATAAGAAGTAGTTGGTTTGTTTCGTCAAGGTTTGTTATGCCTAGTCTCTTTATAAGTATTTCTATCAGCCTTTTGATGAGCGATTCTGACTTGTTCATATATTCAAGAACTTGATCCCTACGAACGAAGCAAGATTAGCGGAGCAGACAAGAAATATTTATATTCATTGGTTTTATATGTAAAGGTAAGTTAAAAAAATTCAGGAAATTAGAAACAAGAGTTAAACGGATTAAAAACATAGTTACCAATATGATCTATCTCATAGAATCGAAACATAGAAACAACTAGGACACAATTTGTTATTTCGATGTATTTAGATAAGCAAAACTAGCAATCTAAATAGTACTCGTATATCGCAATATATATTACCTACATACGGATGGCCAAAATGCCATGGCTTCATCATCCGAAACATAGAAACAACTAAGGTAATCTTTCCATTCCATAGCTTTGTCCACTTCAGGAACGAAGCTCGAAAGCAGTCTAACGTTCTTTGTAGGAGAATTATTGAATAAGTACTTCTTTTTCTCATCAGCTGGCAATTCAAAAAACCTATATGTTGCTTTCTTAACGTCCTCTAGTACGTTAAGTGGAACATCATGGTTAACAATCTGAAAGAAACCCCATTTCTCAGCTGCATCACATATCAGATCCATCACTTCTGGATCTTCGTAATTCGACATGTCGATTACTGGAATGGACTCTTTGAGTACCACTTTGCTCATATCGAGCCGTTTTCAGGAGGCTGAATGAATAATTCAGGTACAGTTTTGATCTTGAGCTCTGATAAACCTTTGACACCATTAGCTTCATTTACTACAAATGTTTTGAGTTCATGCATATCGGTTAGAAATGGTGCCATATGTAGACTTGAACCGTTACTCCGTTAGGATTGATAGATAGACTAATTTGTGATAAAATACTAACGTTTAAGTTTGGCTCATACCATACGTATATAGCTTGAATATATAGAGGTATATAGTAGGGTTGGATCAGTTGGAAAACCCTTTGCCTCTCAACCGAGAGGTCAGTGGTTCTATCATCACTCTCTACAAAAGGCCGGAGGTCCTTTTTACATTTGGTAGAACTGAAAGCAGCCTTTTTACCTTACGTAAGGGAGGTACCCATAACATGTGGAAGACGACATTGGGAGTTACTTTACTTTACTTTATATATAAAGGAATATAGACATCTACAGTAACAGTTTATTTTTTCAAGAATATTCAGATTCTTAGATGTACACGAGTGTCGATTTTGAAATTAATATTAATTTAAACACTTCTTAAATCATGAACTTATTGTTTAATTAGCTTAACATTAGTATTCTGAAAATAACTATCCTCACCAAATGGTCTAGCTGCAAGACATGTAACCACATCAAAAGAGGTGTTGTGCTCAAACTTGACTCGCTACACATTTGTGGTTGGCTTTGAAAAGTGTCAAAACCGGATTTCGAGGTACCTTAGTTACACTACACAGTACAAAACATCTAGAGTAAGGAACTTTTTTTTAATTTTTAAAGAGAAGTGGTATACACGTCACAATAAGGGATGTACACACCACAAAATCATGAATGTAATACATAAAATACAACATTATGTATTTTTTAAGTGTGCACATTACTTGTGATTCGCGTTATCATCTTTTTTTTTAAAGGACAAGTTATAAGCACCTCCTATTTTTACAAAGGGCACCCCCTCTATTTTTGTGTTTTTTTTATTGTTTCTATTTTAGTTTTATTTTTATAATTTTGTTTATATCCAAAACTATAAACATGAAAGATGCGGAATAGAAAATATAAAGTTTAATAAGTTAACGTTTAAAAGCTGTCGAAATACAGAACAAAGCGGTAAAAAGCGTGTTTCTTCGAAACAAAAGGACAAAACATTTTTGACAAAAACCCATCTTATGTCATATCGTAAAGGGTTTGTATAATATTTTTAGGAAATGATATAGGCGCAAAGTTAGGGCTAAACTTAAACACAATTAAGTGTTATCATCCTTATGGGTTGTAATATAAGTGAGTCTTTGTCTGTAAACCATCAAGATGATAACACTTGGAATTAGGTTTAAGTTTATGCCTAACTTTAGACCTCTCTATCATTTATATTTTTTTAATAATTTTACATTGCTCGAAAAGTCAAAAAGGAGAAATGACAAATTATAGTACTACATTGCTTTGGGAAAGGAATCAAGGATGTGGCTGGCAATGACAAGGAGCCTATTCGTGGCGTACTGGCGTGCAATTGCGTGCATGGGTTGTATCTCCGTTATCAACGAGTCGACAACTAGTATTTTTCGGTTTTCACAAATTTATGAAGAATATATACTCCGTAAGTCCGTATCTGATTGCTGAAGTTAAAAAAAGTCCTTTTCATTACCATGTTAATCTTTTTCTTAATCCGTCTAAAATGATACGGTAAACAAAAAATGCAGACTACGAAATTCGTTACTTACTCTGTTTTATTTACCATATCTATCTAATATAATAAATAAGTGTTTTGTATCTCCTAATAATGCAGCCATTGCAATTAATAGTATGATGTGTCTTTACCTCTGTTCTAAAAGGCTGAAAGCGCCATGAAACGCGTGAGGCGCTTGGATTATACCGCCACGCCACGCCATATGACGCCTTACGCGTGTTTTGTAAAACGATATATATGAATTATGATATGAATATGTAAATATTTTCATCTTTTCTTGCTTTTACGCCACCTTATAAAAGCAAAAACTTCTCCTGATCATGTGGCGCGGGAAATTTCGGCTGCTTGCCATACCAGCCATGCTTATTTATAACCTTGGTCTTTACTATGATTGGTCCAAAAGAAAGAAAAGTACAACACATTGCATACACACAATTTTTAATACTTTACTCTTTCAAAAATACACACAAAGTCAAACCTTCTTCAATACTCTTTCAATCACTTAAAATCGGTTACATCCACAATTAATTTTCTCATAATCAAATCAACATCCTAAAATAATACACAGTATTTTTTGAAGTTACCACACCTCTTATGCATTATCATATCAATGATCAATGTTTCTTCTATACACTTCTCATTATCATTGAATTAAAAACCGCAGTTTCAATTCTACCATTAATTGCTACGCATTCAAAAATCATCCTAACATAAGTTACAATTTTTGTATTTGAATCATATATTTGGCTATGTTTTATTTCAATTCATCTGTGTATTGCTAAACCTTAGAAAAAATTAAGAGAAATCACATTCATGAATCAGTTTTTATAATTCGTGTGTTCTGCGGATTAAATTTATATACAATTATTCTAATTGTACTAAGATCAAATTTATAACAAGTTATCAAGAGGAAGGATGATTTGTGGGTGGTCACCGTCGATGCCAACGAACTCGAACAACGGGTGTCTTATGGACCTTTTCTTTCTACATCGATGACAATTGTATGTCAATTATATGATTATAAATGTTGTAATATGTGTTTCTCTTTTTTTCTTTTGTAGGAATTGTGGTCACGTGGAATTCAATCTTGATGACAGGTATATGTTTTTCTATCTCGATACTTTTCCTGTTCCCACCATATGTTCGATAAAATGTCTATGAACCAATTTTCTGCTTTTTATCATTAATATTGTTTTCTTCAGTAGAGTAACTACATGAAGATTGTTATATCATCATGTTTTTAGTAAGTACCTAGTTTTTACAAGTTCTCGTTGATTGTTAGTGTTCATAACTTATGAATATGGTCAAAAATTAAGTTTGGTTAAAATCGGTGAAAAAGGGTAAAATGGTCATTTTTCCGTCACTTGAGAAAATACTTTTCCGTGGCATTTTATTTGATGGATCTCATATTAACAAGTATAATAAGAAGGCTACAAAGTTTCTTGGTTGAGCGAGGCCGGGAACTAAGGTATTTAGGAAAAAGTTTTAGAAAGTTTCAAAAGGCTCGGGTTTAAACATGTCCATCTCCACAGCCCAGGCCGTGCGTTGTTATGACCCGTGAACCTGAGTTTTTGAAGAAAACGTCGTTCCGGACAACTTTCGTGCTTTAACCTTTTGATGAATCGGACCAAAAGTACCTCGTTTTGTGTGTTTAATGTTTCTGTGACAAAATTATAGTTATAAATTTTTAGGTAACTTCATGTTGTCGTATCTTTTAACGTAGTATGTCCGTTTCGGGTGATTCAAATTGCTAAGTTTTCCTTTTAACCTTGTCTTTAACAATATGTAAAGTATCAAATCTATATGTGGTCGATTTTGTGGAAATTGTGTACATAAGTTTATCATTTAAACACTAATTAACCCTAATTAGCATAGAATGGTTTTAGACTTGTTTTAAGTACTTGTACATCATGAGATCAATATAACAAGACATATATAGCATATAGAGATTATGAAAACATAGTAAGAATGATCGGCATAGGTTTCCTTACAACGCTTGGCCTTATACAAGGGAAACTAAGAACAAGAACACTAGCTTAATTCTTCAACCAAAAACCCTAACTTCCAATTATTCAACACAACTCTTGCTAACCCTTGATAACCTTGTAAGAACCTTATGTATTCAGCCCCTGATCACCTTGTGTAGATAGTAAATTTACCATGGAATCACCAAATAAACACTAGGACTTTGGATCAATCAAAGCTTAACAAGAGCTTTGGAATTGATATAGCACTTGTTCTCTTAAATAATACTTGAAAGGAATTAGCAAATGAAGGTGTGTTTGGTGTTGGTGATGGTATGAACGAGTAAGAATAGGGAGGAAGGGGTATTTATAGTGTCTTGAGGAGGTTAGGAATGCATGTGTCATAAGCCTTGTTAGCTAAGGAAGGCATGTGTTGCAAGATTAAGAAGACTTAGTTACTAAGTTAGTATATGTGTAACAAAACTATTTAGATCAATTTTAACCATGCCATGTGCCCGGAAGGAGTGTTGGAATGAGGGATAATCATGAAGCTGAGATACATGGTGTTGATGCTTCCATCCATAGAACAAAAAGTGTTGTGGGGGACATGGAACCAGTAGCACAAGTAACTGAAAATCAGAGTCCAAATGGAATTTACTGCAAATCCTAGACTGATGGGTGATTTTGTCTCTAAAGAAATAGATCAAGATCTAATGTTAATGTGAGTAGGAAGAGAAGATAGTGGCTCAAAAATTTTTGGTTCCGCTAAGAAGGAATATGTTGAAAGTGGTTAGAAGACCAGTAACATGAACATCTTAGCACATGAACAAAGTACTCACCCATCTCTTTCTTGCAATGCGGTTCTATGTTCTGGTCATGAAGCATCCAAGAATGAAGTGACACAAGAAGGGAAGTCGTTTTCTATAGATGAATGTGGATACAAAAATTATCCAGTTGCAAATGGGATAGGTGGGTCAATTTTCAAAAAATTTGTAGTGAATTTGATGCATAAATCAATCTATTTGCAACACAAAATTGGGTTACTAGTGTTTTTTATGCAAATTTGTATTTGTAGTAAAATTTCAAGCATAAGTTAGTGTTATGTTGTATTTTATATACAGATTTGTGTTATTATCGTGATTTGACAAAAATATTTGATTTTGTAGTGGAATTTGATGCACAAATAAGTGGTACTAGTGTATCAAAAAATTGTATTACTAGCGTTTTTGGAACAACTGATTTTGTGTACACTTGTTGTTGTTGTTGTTGTTGTTGTTGTTGTTGGCATTACGTTTTTTTTTATGTTCATAGTATTAGTAGTCAATCTAAATACAAATTTTACCAAATCATTTGCCTTTTAGCTAGATCATTTCTTTTACCCTTTTGACTGGTTAGGATGAAATTAACGAAATAGACCCATTTACTAACAAAAGGGTTGAGTTGCAATGAAGAATTACATTTCTTATAGAAATATTAAATGTATCCATCTTGTTGTAATGATTTTACATCTACAGTTGGTCGAGAAGTTATTCGTAGTTGCACCAAACATTAGGACAAAAGTTAAAGTATTAAGCGACATAGTCAAAGAACACAAATTTTTTATTATTAGCCTTGAGTTGTGGATCACAATACATAAAAAAAGGTAATACACTCCGGTTTTATTTATCTTAATCAATTGAGGAGTCATCTTGGCTTCTGATTCCTTTCCTGCAAAGAAAGTTTGGATGCGTATTCGCCATTGAAGGTTGTCGTCATTTTTTATAATAACCTCTCCTACAGTGCATGACCCATATGCAACAAGCTTCAGGTTGCAACATAACACCTTAGAATCACTTTTTAAAAAGTTTCCGACAATCCTTTCTATATCGTTCACCTCGAATATAATACCTTCGACTAACTCGTTTTACTCTGCATTTCATTTTGAATCTTGGTTGATTCATCTGTCCTCTTGAAGGTTAAGCTCTCAAACCTACATTGACTGACATCAATGCATATGTTATAAAGTTACTTGGAGCAAGTAACCATTAATATAAAATAGTTATGAGACAAATAGATATAAACAAAAGTCACAAATCCCATTACTAGTCACATACGTCAACTGAAGTCCTAAAATCAAACGGAAACATTCAGATCAGTAAGTAAATAAATGTTTTAGCACAATTAACGATGAGCCCACTGGGAATATAAGATTAATATAACATACAAACATACAAATACCTCTAGGATTCAGTTATGTTTCTCATTTTGAGATACTATCCCCCCATTATCAATCTTAGGGGCATGTCACTCATGTTGGTGTTTGGTTTATTGTACTGATTATCTAGCAAATTGGCTGATCATGAAAGCGTGCTAATTATCTAAGGATATAACTTCTTATAAAAACTAATGCACATTGATCCACTTTGATGCACAAGAAAGTGTTATTTCATAAAAAGCGTGCTAATTGTCTTAGGATATGTCTTTTACTAATTTCTTATGAAAACTAAGGCACATTTAGCCATAATGATGCAAAAAATAGTAATATTTCATACAAAGGCATGCTGATTGTCTAAGGAAATGTGTTTTACTAACTCTTATAAAAACTAAGGCACATTTAGCCATTCGATGCACAAAACAATAATATCATGTACAAAGGCGTCTTTGATTGTCTAAGGATATGTCTTTCACTAACTTTTACGAAAACTAAGGCACATTTAGCCTTTCTAATGCACAAAAAGTAGTATCTCATACAAGGCGTCTTTGATTGTCTAAGGATATGTGTTTAACTAACTTATGAAAACTAAGGCACATTTAGCCATTTTATGCACAAAACAATAATATCTCATAGACTCATACAAAGGCGTATTGATTGTCTAAGGATATGTCTTTTACTAACTTCTTGTGAAAACTAAGGCACAATTAGCCTTTCTAATTCACAAAGCAATAATATCTCATGCAAGGCGTGCTGATTGTCTAAGGATATGTGTTTTACTAACTTCTTATAAAAACTAAGGCACATTTAGCCATTCCGATGCACAAAACAATAATATCTCATACAAAGGCATGCTGATTGTCTGAGAAAATGTCTTTTACTAACTTCTTACGAAACTAAGGCACATTTAGCCTTTCTAATGCACAAAACAGTAGTATCTCATACAAGGCGTGCTGATTGTCTATGGATATGTGTTTTACTAACTTCTTATAAAAACTAAGGCAAATTTAGCTATTCTAATGCACAAAACAATAATATCTCATACAAAGGCGTGTTGATCGTCTATGGATATGTCTTTTACTAACTTCTAATGAAAACAAGGCTCATTTAGCCATTATAATGCGCAAAACAATAGTATCTCAGACAAGGCGTGCTGATTGTCTAAGGATATGTATTTTACTTACTTCTTATGAAAACTAAGGCACATTTAGCCATTCAGATGCACAAAACAATATTATCTCATACAAATTTTGTCAATCAAATCACCGATTACATATCCAATTTAAGAAGTTTTGATTTATTTGAACGATTAATGATGAAATCGGAATTTAATCATTCTTTATTAGAGAGAGAAAGTAAAGTTAGAAAGAGAATTAAACTTTTGTTATGGCAGATCTGAGGAATTTGATGCTGATGAGATGGTGTCTTTTACTGAATTGAACATTTTGCCTTGCGATTTTAATTAGTATTAATGTTAAGGTTTTTTGATCTAGTCCGTTAATTTGCAAATCAATGGTCAATATTTCTTCTTATTCTTTTTATGGAAAAACCTCTTTTTATTTTAACTCACCCATATATATGTATATAATCTTCAAAAATCAATATCTATATCTATATGAAAATTGAGTTTCATGTCATAAATGCAAAGTATTAATAATTATAAATGAAGTCGGGGAGAACAAAATTTGGTTTTATTTTACAAATTGGTTGCTAAATCATATATCTAGCTATTACAAATAAAATAAAATCCTTTTATAATTTAATATATATAAATTCGGTTTCACATTATAAAAGTAAGTATTGATGATCATAACAATTTTGTTTTAGATACTTAGATAATTATGTAATATAATAAAATAATTTGAGATAATTATATAAAATAATAATAAAGTGTATTTTTAAGCAATAAATATAATTACTTGTTATATACATTTTATTACAAACATTATATAATATAATAAAAATTAGAGTTTCATGTGATCTATATAAAAATTAGTTTCATGTCATAAATACAAAGTATTAATGATTATAATACTTTTTACAAATAAAATAAAAACTATATTGTTATATATATTTAAATTGACTTTCATGTCATGAATGTAAGTATCAATGATCATAATATATTTTTTACAAATACATAAAAAGTTATATATTATAATAAGTAAAGTGTCAGATAATTATATAATATAAATTTTTAAGCAATTAATATGACTATTTAAGATTTAGGGGCATTTACATACTTCCCTATATTCCAACTAATATTTACATATTTCCCCAAACCTTGCTTTAAAAGCATTGTACATCATGCATTAAAAACTTGTGTTTAGAGAAATATGTACATATATGTTGGGATATGGGGATATATGTAAATACCCCTAAGATTTAAATTTTATTTAACTATTATAAAATACGACAAAAAATAGAGTTTCACATGAAAAATGTAAATATTAAATATTTTAATTATTTTATAACTTCAAAGGTTGAGTTCATACAATAGATGTAAGTATAAAGATATAAAGTTGAGTTTTCAAGCGATAAATATGAATTTTAAAGAGCTTTGATATATGAATTAGCTAAAAGGTGCCAAAGAAGGCCTGTCGTAAACGATTATGCAGATGTGCGTAAACGAATTATGCGATGTCTTGTCTGATTCGTTTATCGATAAATCTTTCTTTTAACTCTTTAGTTGAATCATTTATCATTTTCCTTTTAAAACTTAAAACTTTTTATAACTTTAACAAGGAAACATACATAATATACTTAATCAGAATTTTTCGGTAACACTTTGATCCTCCAAATCTATTAATTGCAGCTTGTATACAGAAAGCATTTACCTTTTTTTCTTTTCTTTTCCTTTTTTGAAAGGCTTTTCCTCTATTAAATGTACTAGTTATAATGCCCGTGCACGCACGGGATTTGTTCTAAAAATTTTAATAATGCACTTTTATCTATTAAAAGATGAATTTGATTATTTTTTTTTATTATATATGATTTATTTACATGTTTTAATTGGTTTATAATTATGTTTGACATACTTGGTAAGTTGGTAATGGTTCACATATAGTTTTGCGTAATCTAATAATATGATTAGAATACATATTAACATGCTCGTTAAGTCATGAGTTCGAATATCATACATGTTTCTTCATATAAACGCTTACATATTTGATTAGTTACTCTTCATAATTTGTGTACTTTGTACTAAATTATTGTTAGTTTATATTTTTTTATTATTTTAGATACTTTTCATATAATTTATTTGAAATTTAACAATAGCATGTGGCTTTATTAAAGAATTTATTGACTTTCGTGCGTGCAATGCTTTTACATAAGTCACACTAAGTGTTTACTTGTGGGATGGCTACTTGGCTATACTCACTAAATCGTGTAAAATTTACATTAAATTAGGACGTAATGACTTGCAAAATATGAGTTATGGAAATTAGGAATAAAATGAAATTTGCAGTAACTTGAGCATCTTTATATAAAACATAATAACCATGGTTTTGACGTGCCCAAAACCAACTTATTACAAGTATTACAAAAAAAAAAAAAATAATAAAAAATAAAATGTTTTGAATAAAAACAATCTAAAAGAATTATATTTGGCTCACTCCTTCGATCTTAACTTCGACCATCGGCTTCTTCATTTTGTTGCAAGAAGCATCACCTTTTCATAGTTTTCCAATACAATAATATAATGTTTTTCAGAATTTCTTTCACCACCGCTTGACTGATGCCACACTTCATTCTCTTTCAAAGGGGTTTGAACATCATTAACAAACTAACTATCATGACCTTTTGATCGTATATTTTTAGGGAAAGTGAATCCTACACAGTGTGAGGCTGACAATGGTATGTGCTCAGGTATGTATGTTCTTGACACTCTTTGGTAAGATTTGGGGTTAAAGGAGTCAGATGGTAAAAAGAGTGTACATATATTTAAGACTCGGCAAAATATATGCCAAGTGTTAATAATATTATGCCATTAAAACATGATCATATAAAAGGTATTAGTTTTGAAATTGGAGTGGTCTATATGTGATGGTCTAGAAGTTCTCAATCCACATACATTACAAAATAACGTATTAGAAAGAAGCATCACTTCTATGTGATTGTAGATTTATAAAGATGTAGGCAATTGAGGATATTGTACATCAGGTACTCTGCCCTTTGGTTTCATAACACATAATCCCCAAACACCCACTAAATAGGCAAATTATAATTACTTGTTATATTTTTAAAAAAGGTACACACTCTAATTCTAAATAAATAAACTTCAAACACCCCTTAAAATCATATATATTACAAAGTCTTAAACCAATATTAACATAAACCAATCCACATCTACTCTATTACCATAGTACAATGATTCCACATCCGTAGATCATACTAACATAAACCAATTTCAAAAGCTTTAAAACATAAACATAAGCAAAATAACACAACAAAAGCAAACCTTAAAAATTTATATGAATAGCAGAAAGATACCTCCTATAAAACTATTCAACATGAGTATTTTTAGAACCATCATCAATCAAATTTTTACAAACCTTACTATCAATCAAACAACTCGTAATCCTATTCCGCTTTTTTTATAACTATTTACTCTCTTTTCAACCAACCCCTATAACCCTCAACCTATAATCCTTAGACCCGTTACCAACCTGTTGTTCCGATCGGAGAAAGCCAGTTGCGCGCATAAAAATAAGCCAAAACATCTTAGATAAGTACTGATATCTTTTTTAGTTGCAAAGTATGAACTTATTTATTTTATTTCATAATCCGCAAAGTATGATTATTATGAAAGAAGTTAGCATGTCACTTGTGACAGTTTAGAAAAAAATCAAGCAAACAACATTGAAATATTTTATGGAACCATCATACCAACAATGTGTTACTTACGTTTCCTACATGCTCTTATTTCCATTTGCTTTCTCCAAAGTTCATTTTAAATGCTTAATTGTATGTAATTGAATTGTATTTATATTTAACTCATTTCCTATTCCTTTAAATATAAAATTGTAGCTGTTTGCAAGTCAAATGTTGCCCCGATCCATTTCAATTAAAAAAAATATAAAAAAAATAAGAAGAAAAACACTACCGGTATCAGCCTAACCAATGCTAACCATGTTAACCAACTCGTACGACATGTTCATATTAGCATTTTGATCTAAATTTTATAACAGAAAGAATGATTGATACCTTAAAGTGTGTCTCGTCACAACTAACACACATGTTGTCTTAAAAGAATGTCCAAAACCCTTATTGCTTCATTAAATTGTATATTGTTTGCTCTGAGGTGATCGCCGTGATCGTATCTCCTCTTTTCGGGCAGTCCTCGTGAGAGTTCTATGAACACAACACGTAAGTATTCATAGGATTCTTAAATAGATAAAAGAGACAAATTTATTTTGACATTATATACTATTTGATGATAGATTCTCTAAGATAGAGTGAACTCAAGCTTATTCATGGGCAATGGGCCAAGTGTTAACAGAGTATTCTCACCATCATATGCAAACCATTTACCACCCACATCGGACTCGTATCTTTTATAAATCTGCCAACAGGCTCAAAAGGATTTCCATCTTCAAAGTAAAAAGCCACCTAAAAACAGAATAAATCAGAACCACATTTGACTTTCATTATTCAAAACCAGTTATTTTCAAACTTAAAAATTAATAACGATATGTTAAGTTTGTAAATATCCAAAATACTCCTATTTTTATAACTTTTGTGTATTTACATCAAACTAAAACAGTTTCTGACCTATGTGGTCACTTGTTCATTATAATCTATTTGACTCTCCAAAGTCAAAGTTGAAGATGGACTTTTAAACAAAGAAAGCATCTTAATACAACATTCAAATGCCTATTAAGAAACATCTACTATTTCACGATACATGTTTATGAATCCACTTTTGACTATGATTATTCAAAATTCAAAAGAGTGCGAGAAGAGTAAAGACATACACTATCTTGATAGAAGTGGTCATTGGTCTTTGCTAAGTTTTACATCTTGTCCTTGAAGTGCATTAAAATGGATTGTATCGGTTGCTTGGTAGCATAGTTTATCTTCATAGTATCTTTTTGCTTTGAGGAGGCGTGATCTCTTTATATCTCCTCCATTCGGGCTGCCTCGTACAGTTCAAAAAAACAACACGTGTTTAAGCATTAATTAAATGCTACAAAAGGGAGCATAACCGTAAAACACACTTATAGTAGCACTAACAAATATACTAATATAGGGGCAAATTAGGATTTACTTCAACGCGATATAAGTAATCGCCTTAAATACTTATTTATATATAATAAATTACTGAAAAGAGAAATTCGGAAAACACCGTACATGATTACGTCGAAAAAACTCAGGATCCTGATCTGGAGCAGCAACCACGGGAACCTCAACAAAATCATATGTAGAACAACATTCTTCCTTAACAAAGTTTGTTTGATTCAAACGCCCATTTTATACAAAGTTAGCCTCTTCTATTGCCATACATAAATTCTATGGCTTGGATCCATATCATTGAGTTTGTTCCCGGAAATTGCGCAAAAAGAACATGCAATAAAAAACATTCATCATCTCCTTCAAAACATATCAAATAAAAATAATCATATAAGCATTCAAAGTACGGACCTTTCCAAATACTCTTTAAACGGAAATACCATCCCATCCTTAACCAATGCATAATCCTAACATCAAAACACGTAAATCAACATATAAACTACTTAACAATTTTTTAGGAAGTACAATAAATAGCAAAAAAAATATCCAAACCAAATAGAAAATGTCACAAAAATAAAGGGGCAAACAAATACGATACTATTGCGCACAAAGATGTAATAGCTTAAGCTTGGCTTGAGTAGCCGTAGGTGCAAATGCAGCGACACTGTCTAAGGTGTCTGCATGACAATAGATTAAATGCACATCACACATATACTTAAAGAACACTATTTAGATGAATGAAAATGTGGCTAATAGAGGAACACTACTAACCCTACATAAATAGCCAACAACATGATTTACAAAACCTGACCATAAAGATACATTCAACATGGTTTCTTAGGACGTCTATATCATACACTACCTAGAAACATATTTAATCAATTTTAAATCATCAAACCTTATCAAGAAGATATATATGAGAAGGTTATAAAACTGGCAGCACAAAACTTGACAATATATTCATTGTGGTCATAGGACAAAAACCATTAACCACTTGTGATCTTCATCAAACTACCATGAACATAAAAGCCTAACAGATTGTATCTTCACTCAGTTATAAAGAAAACTCAATAATGTGACATGTCATCACAAGTTCTTGCACTATGTAGATAAACATATTTGTATAAAATTGCTATCAAATTATATTTGAAGGTAATAGTGGTATCCGATAACTTGGCCAAAAGATTTCTTATAATGTCAGTCAAATAACCTTTGCGATTTTTGTCAACGGTCAGGACATAAAGATTTAGCTATCTAGAAGAAACATACTTATGTTCACATTGCTTCATAAAGAACAAATCTTAGCTGGATTGACAATGTAAAACCCTAAAATCTCAAACGCGTGAAATGACAATTTTGCCCTCAAACTTAAAATTATACAAACTCGGAAAACACGTCAACATCGTTTAACAAGTTATATCATCAATAATATACACACACTATGAGAATAATTAACTTATGTTATGAATTAAAAGAACACAAATGATTAAGTCCTAATGTACTTAAAAACTCTACAATGTGTACACAAATTAACCTAGACTAGAAATGAGACTACATTCATGATTAAGAGATAAGATGGAAAAGTCAAAACTTGGTCCCCCCCCCCCTTGATGGCTGGCCATTAGGCCCTTCCCCATTAAACACAAAATCAATTTTGTTAATTCTCATTTATCACTTCCTTTTTATTTCAAAATCACACCAAGTAAACCCTAATTCCTTTCTTCATCAAAAGTGGCGGCACACCCTTTAATTCTCCATTTCTAATCCAAATCCAACCAAGAAAAGTGTTACTAGAGGCTCGTGATCATAGGTGATTGATTGGTGGACGTGGTGATCGTGTTTGGTTCGAATTGAAAGCTAGGTCGTGGGTTCCATTCTTGGCCGTGGGTTTTGAGAGCCTAGGTAGGCTTGGTTTTGATCGTGAGTGGTTTATTTCTTGTTACTTTGTCACGCATACGCTACTAGGGTAACATATCATCATCTCACGTCTCTTCCTTTGTGTTTTCTTATTTAATTCGTGGCTATGGAGGTCATTCTAGGGCTTGTTATACGAAAATGAAACACATGAAATAATGAATATGTTTGTCACATAAAATGATAACGTTGTCGTATAATAAATTTGTTACCAAAAAGATTAGAAAAGAAAAGAGCAAAAAACATTGAATGGGGGCTGTTTTGGATCAAAGTGGGTGCGTTTGGGTAGGTAAAACATGTGCTTATAATGGTTTTAATAGACCCTAAAATGGTTTTAATAGACCCTAAAACTGGACAGCATCATATGTCGAATTTGTGTGTGTCATAGATCAAGTTTTATAAGTGAAATAATCTGGGTTTTTGTTGGAAAAGTCTATTTTATGTCTTAGTTAAGTTTTCCAAGTGGTTTGGTCGAATTTGGAGTTGTCTAAGTCATACTTTTGAATTTTACAAGATCAAGTGTCAAAGCTGATAAAACGGGTCTCGAAATTTGGTTGGATTGTTTGATTTTTCATTTCAAACCATAAAGAATTGGGAGCTCTCCTTTTACGGGAGTGATATTTAGGTTATAAATGAATTTCTGGGAGTTTTGGGAATTTTACAAGGTGTCTAAACAGGTCCAATGAGTGTAAACTTTTAAGGTGTATTTTCGACCACTTTACGGGTAGGTCGGACTTGTGATTTTCCATAGGCCATTTGGCATAGAGATAGAACCCACCAATTTTTGAAGACTCTTTTAACTCATATGGGAACCCTGATTTTACTTGATTTCTTTTGAGCTAAGTAAGTATTTTATAAAAATCGCTAAAGTCTGGTCCAAATATGAGTTTAAGAAAAGGAAAGATAAAACAAGGATATCAATAAGTAAAACACTTACACATGCATAAGAAGCTTATAAATTGAGTATATAAGTAATATATGTTATCAATTCGTGTAGATACGTTGAAGAAGATACGACGTTGCTTCCCGTGTAACGTTCTTGTTTGCTTTGATTTCGTTGCTAAGGCATGATATTCGACCTTACCTCTTAAGGTTTCTCATGATTCGTGGTCGATCCTTTGATTCTAGCTTGGACTGTTATGCTTTTACTCTGAGCCTTCTTACTAGGGCTTCCCTATAACCTTGCTATGTTTCCTTTGATTGAATCTCCTATGTGAACTGTTTAATGTGAACCACTGATATGAACCTTCTGATTATGAACCTTTGATATGCACCTTTGATAATGAACCTATGATATGAATCTTTGATATGAAACTTCGATATGAACTTCGATATGAACTTCGATATGAACTTTGATATGAACTCTGATATGAACTTTGATATGAACCCTTATGATATGATATGACATGATTATGATTTGACCCGTCAGTTTGATACCCGGGCCAAAATTTGTTTCCTAGTCAGGAAGGTAACCTGACCGTGTCATTGATGCACCAATGGCATGACTTTAGTGTGGTTGAGTGATGTTCCACACCGTCCCCATTTTGATATGATTATGAGCTCACTATATGTATATGATTTGGCCATTATATGTTTTGGGGGCGTATGGATGCATCCTAGATTTGATATGTTTCGAGGGATTTGATCGATTGGAGCTTTGTCGGTGAATGATGTCGGTGCAATCCGCGTCTTCACAATTTTGGGAGTTAGCTACTCCATTTGTTACCGAGGTCTCCTCATATTATGTATGGTATTCCGAGGTCACCCTCCGAATACAATGGCTACTTATGATATGATATGATATGATATGTTTACGGGCTCGGTAGATTTACGATAACCTTACACTTTTGATAACCTATATTGTACATTCAGATTCCCCAACGCACCATAATCAGATTACTTGTTTATTACTCAAGACCCTTATATGACTCACTCTACTACCAAGATATATATTACATTGCTTTGATCATCACACTCTCATTCCGTTACTTGGACTATGGTTCCATTCACGCATCGGGTTATTATATGTTTATTGGATTTGGTTATGCTATTCATGTGTTATGTGACTACCGATTACCTGTTATGATATGATTAACATGCGATTATAAGATTTACCGTGGTCATCGATGATATGCTATCTTCTTGCTCGTGGTCCTTTTGATTTGTCCGCAACCATGCTTGTGTGCAATCGATTGTTGATCTGTTTATCTTTTGTACCTCGCTCGATTAAATCTTGTGGACTATGACTATTCGTGGTGTCCTTATCCGCTTGTTGTTGACACCGCCATGTTTGCATTTGTTTATGCTCTTGCTTGATTTGGTGGATGGTTCAACTTATGACGTCTAGCTTGTTAACTTGTTTAATTGCCTCGCTATGTATTTAATTCTTTTAAATATAGTATTCATACACGTATTCTACTTGTTACGTGCGATCGCTATGTATTGACTCTTGTTAGCACTTCCGCTATTATGATCGATCATGTCTTCTATTAAGAGTTTTGACACTGTGAATTGCCATGCTCACCGACATTAATTGCTTCCGCTTCCTGTAGATATCCGGGTTGGCTTGTATGTATTTTGATTTCTGAATTGATTGTATGACTTATACGTTGTGTGGATGCTATGCCCGCTATGTTTGCTTATGTTTCAATTCTTGTATGTCCGATTGGTATGTGCTTGTTTATATGTCATCGATGCTTTGTTTCGCCGCTCTCCGTGTTATCTGCTCGTTTGGATATCGTATAATTGTGTTCTCGCAGGATCCTCATTGACTCATTGTTCTCATTTCACGCGACTTTGTTATCCGTTTCCTTTATTTCATTTCGCATTTGATTTTATTTAGCTTTCGCTTTGTTATATCATTCACTGGGCTTTTAAGCTCACCGCATTTCTTTTCTGCCGCGGTGTTAGGTTTGAAGATGGGCTTTGATGGGGTGAGAGTTGGATTAATTGAGTGGACCAATCCTAGATACCTCATTATTTGGATTTATTTTGTTGGGCTATTGTTGGAGATTTCATTTTATTTTAGACATTTTGGATTTTGTAATCTTCCTTGTCAGTCGATTGTTTATATGATTTGATACTTCATTTTTTAAGGTTTTCGTTTGTAAGGATTTTATCTGTATGTTCTGATATGACACCAGAATGTGACACTTCTACCCTTGTCGGGTTGGGGTATTACAGACAATCTTCCAAACACCCATAATGCAAAAAGTACTGAACTTTACGCTAGTTCTTAGCAATTCCACATTAAGATATAAAAAAATTGTGTGGCAAATAAAAGTAAATACCATATTCAATTAACAAACATAGAGATGAAAACTGCATAAACACTTACCATCAAATTTATTCAAACAATCTATTCTTGAGTTTCAGGATACATAATATACAATCATCGGGTATTAGTTGCATCCCTACAAACACCGATCAACACAATGAAATCGAATTAAAGTCTAAAAACGAATTGAAAAAATAGATTAGACAATCTGATCATGTGATTTTATTCCTCGTAACATAGCAAACCCTCAAAGAGTAATTGATACTTATTAATAACCTGGATCATGAAAGAATAATATAAATAGATTACTCACCCAAATTTAGATGACAAAGGTGGGTTTGAGAGGAAAGAGTAGGGTTGATCATCTTCATCTACTCTTAGTTTAGATTATTAGAGTTTTTTTTTTGGTTCGCAGGTTGTGCCGTAAACATATAGAACAGAGAGATAATATTATTGATTTTGGAGTTCCGATTTTTTATTTATAATTTTAGTCCAAAAGTATGAACTAATGAATCTTAAGTACATGTGTATTTTTGTTTTTTTCCAACCTCTAATAAAACCGAATTTTTTAAGTTTTGGCTAAAAGAGGAAATATTTATACCTTTTAATTTAAAATCTTTATAAAGAAAATTAATATAATTAAATTATTACTTAATAAAGTATGAATTGATTTTTTTTAAATGAAAAATTCCCACTAAGGGTTTTGTTTTATTATATAAATAAAAGATTTTAAGTTTTGAGAGTGCAAATTAATATGCAATATTACAAATGGTAAATGCAATGTAAAATACATTAAAAATTCTTCTGCACATAATTATTTAAAGGGAAAATGACAAAAAAATAATCGAACTTGACACTTTTTGTGATTGTGTGTAGCCAACTATTGTTTTTTCATTGTAAC
The DNA here is from genome assembly GCA_022545495.1 of Chrysanthemum lavandulifolium. Classification (NCBI taxonomy): domain Eukaryota; kingdom Viridiplantae; phylum Streptophyta; class Magnoliopsida; order Asterales; family Asteraceae; genus Chrysanthemum; species Chrysanthemum lavandulifolium. The sequence continues at coordinate 169,301,531 of CM040244.1, forward strand.
ACAAACCTTTTGAATTTTTGTTATTGTATGTACGATTTCCAACGTGTCACAACACGTGGACTGCCAACTCATTCGGGTGTTACACGTGGACCGACAACTCATTTACCCACTATTACTTTTTAGGGATAATAACAAAAATGTATCGAACTTGACCACTTTTGTCATTGTAACACAAACCTTTGAATTTGTGTTAATGTATGTATCCAAATATCTAAACTTGGCATCGCTAGTCCTTTATACTAACGGCCGTTAGCACATAACTTTAAAAAAAAAACCTTACGTTTTCATCCCTTTTTATACTTTTTCGTTCGTTTTCTTACGTTTTCATTTTTTTTATACAGTTTCGTTCATTTTCTTATGTTTTCGCCCGTTTTTATACGTTTTCGCCACTTTTCTTACGTTTTTGTACGTTTTCATCCGTTTTAACATGCGTTCATCCGTTTTTGTACGTTTTCATTTGTTGTTATAGCTACACACGTTCGTTTATTTTATTAATGCAACGTTAGTCCTTTATACGTTTCCGTCCGATTTTATACGTTTTCGTCCGTTTTTACATGTTTTCGTCGATTTTTCACTTTATCGCTCGTTTTAGACGTTTCACCGATTTTACACGTCGTCCGCTTTTTCACGCCGCCGGATTTTACACGCATGCTTTTTACGTTTTCGTCCGCTTTTACGTTTTCGTCCCTTTACACGTTTTCGTCCGCTTTTACCCGTTTTCGTCCGATTTTCACTTTTTCGCTCGTTTTACATGCTTTCACCGATTTTACACGTTCCGTCCGTTTTTCACGTTTTCGCTTGATTTTACATGTTTTCGTCGTTTTACACATTTTCGTCCGTTTTACCGTTTTGTCCCTTTACACGTCTTCGTCCGCTTTACACGTTTGGCCTCGATTTTACGCCGTCCGCTTTTCACACGCCGCTCATTTTTTCACGCTGCTCGCTTTTTCACGTTTTCGTCCGCTTTTACGATTTCGTCCGATTTTACGTTTTTGTCCGTTTTACACGTATTCATCGATTTTACGTTTCGTCCGATTACACGTTTGCCTGCATTTTACACGTGTTCATTTGATTTTACATGTTTTCGTCCGTTTTTACACGTCTTTGTTTAATTTTACACGAATGAAAGCATATAAAAACGGATGAAAACTGGCGAAAAAGTATAAAAACGGACGAAAACGTATTAAAACGTAAGAAAATGGACGAAATGTATAAAAACAGATGAAAACGTAAGAAAACAAATGAAAACGTATAAAAAGGGATGAAAACGTAAGAAAACGAAATTTTAAGTTATGTGCTAACGGCCGTTAGTATAAAGGACTAACGATGCCAAGTTTAGATTGATTGGATACATACATTAACACAAACTCAAAAGGTTTGTGTTACAATGAAAAAAGTGATCAAGTTCGATGCATTTTTTTGTCATTTCTCTTATTTAAAATATACATTAATATAAGTTTAATGCCAAATTTATGTTCGGGTATTAACATTTAAAAATTTTAGAAATTTCATATTCAAAAAACATTATCATCTATGTATGTATATTTTAGTACAAGTTTAGTGTAATCATAATCTTTTTGCTAATAAATTTGATTGAAAAGAATCGTACATGTTAAAGTACAAAGATTTTCATGTTATTTATAAAGCATGGAAATTTGTACTTTTTGAATACCGTAATTTATATAAGCAATGTCATATATATTATTAAACATATATTGTTGGAAATAATTTATATTTTTTATATGTTTACACGTTATATAATATTTTGACGAATATTACACAACATTTATTGATTATCAAGTACCTTTTACTGCTAATCATCACAATCTTGTAATACTACTGACTACCGTTTTCGTACCGTCATTGCATCGTGATGCATAAGTACTTGGCATTTTAATATGAATAGTGTGCAATAAAGTTATTCCCAAAATTCTCGCCATGTGTAAAGTAATTATAACGAAAAACAAGTAATCAAAAAATATTGTTCGTCAAAAAATTTGTTTACAGACTTTCATGCCAAACGCATGATTACACCGCTAATAATATATAAAGATTGAGTTTCATGCAATTAATGAAAGTATTTACGATTATAATATAATAATGTTAGTATATGTATTTTGTAAATATGTTTAACATATTCATGTAATTATAAAATGTAGTGAAATATTAATTATTATAAATTTTATATATAGTCTATAATATATAAAATTGAGTTTTATGCAATACACTTACTTATTAGCGATTATAAAATAATAATTATAATTAAATTTTATAAATATTCTTTTATATATTTGTATTTATATAACAATAAGAATTAAATTGGTTCGGGTCCCAAGTGCATCTGTTTGAATTGGTTTAATTCGGAGACGGATTTTAAGTGTGGTGACGTTTTAAATATATATATATATATATATATATATATATATATATATATATATATATATATATATATATATATATATATATATATATATATATATGCTTTTAAAAGTTGAGTTCAAAATTAAGTTTTGATATACTAAATTCTTTTAAAAAAATATGTTTTGTTATAAATAATCTTTTAGAAATCGTGTACAATAGAATTTTAAATACATATACGTTGCTAGTTCAACCAGTTTTTATAAAATGCAAGTATGAAAAAGTGTAATCATGGGCCTTGACCATCTTAATAAAAAGTTATTGATAAGCAAATTACTTTGTATGGTTGCAATTGGCAAATGCCTATAGATTGATTGAGCACTGTAATTCACACTTCCTGATACCTTAAAGATGGTTCTCAAACCATCATTGCATCCACACAATGATGTCGATTCACACCCTAAAGTTAAATGTGGAACATGTGAATGAGGATGTCGATATAATTAATAAGGGGGGTGGGCAATGGTCACTTATCATAACTCATCACTCACCAATAATTTCATTCCACCTAATCTTATACCTCACCATACCTCACCAGAGTTTGGTTCAATAAAGATCAAAGAAAAACTAAAGATCAAATAAACCATTCTCAACCACTCATTTTTTCATCAAAACAATAAAACGAATTTCACCTTCATTTTTAAAAACTAAATATCTCACAAACCATCGATCGTTAATTTAAACTAATCATACCATCACGACAAGATAAAATTACCTTTAATTTGATATCCCACATCATATCTTTCGCAAAATTTTTTCCGACTTTTTGTGGGTTTAGGGTTTCTATTAGGGTTTAGGTGTTTAGGGTATAGGGTTTCACTTTTTGGGTTAAGATTTTTAGGGTTAAGTGTTTAGGTTTCTACGGTTTAGCGGATAGGGTTTAGGTTTTTGGTTTAGCGGTTAGGGTTTTAGGGTTTAGGGTTTTAGGGTTTAGGGTTTTAGGGTTTAGAGTTAGGGTTTTATGGTTTAGGGGTTGGGTTTTTAGGGTTTAGGTTAGGGTATTTTAGGGTTTAGGGTTAGGGTTTTAGGGTTTACGGGTTGTGTTAAAAAAGTATTTTAAAATTTTCATTTATAGTGTAGAAGATATCGAAACCCGCAAAAACGATAAAAATAAGTTCGTCGAAAAGATACAATATTGGATCTCTATAGAAGATAATTTTATTCTTGTCGAATGGTATAATTAGTTTTATCCAACTATTAACGGTTTGTGAGATATTTAATTTTTAAATATAAGAGTGAAAGTGAATTTAATTAATTTGATTAAAAATGAATGGTTGAAAATGATCCATTTGATCTTTGATTTTTATGTGATCTTTGTTGATCTCACCCCTACCTCACCATAGTTTTTTAGTAGCAATGGTCATTCCATACCTCACTCAATTTTTTGTTTTTTTTTTTTAATTCATAATTATATTAAACAATTAAATAAAAGCATAACATTTCATTAATAATAAAAAACAAGCTTTTGCTCATTCTTGGCCTCGCGTCAAACTTTTTTTTTCTTCCTCGCGTCTCGCCTCTTTAAACCATTCAAATGTCGCTCAACATCGCCAACAATTCTTAAAACAAGCTTTTGCTCATTCGAAATCTTTCACGAAAAACACGGTGGGGAAACTTTGGTCGGTCGATGAAATAGTCATTTAATAAAGTTTCTAATGCTTTATCACGAAAGCGGGTCAAAGATTGCCCCCGAGTATTGCTTGAGCTAGCGGTGTCTTGAAGGGAATCGCGCATAGCGAAATAGGTTTCTAGAATACTACCGGTGGACAAAATGAGTTCGGACGACTCATCGGGAAAAATTAATTCGTCATCGGACGAAGAAGAGGATGATGAAGACATTTTTTTTGAATGTTATAAGTGATTTGTGTGTGTAAAAATAATGTGATTTGGAATGTGTTGTGAAGAGTATTATTTATAAAGGAAAGGGGATTTTTTTTTTTTTTTTTTTTTTTTTTTATGTTAAATGCATATAACGGTCGAAAAATTCAAGAAAACACCACACGCTCCTCCTTTTTCTTCTCCATGCCGTTGCGGTTTGTGAAGCCGCTATCCATGCCGATTAGGTCATGCCGCATTGGTGGCAATGGGATGCCGCTCCATGCCGTTGCAAACCGAATCCAAACCGTGTGGTGTTGCCACCCCCTAAGAAGCTCAAAATTATTCCACAACTGTCACACCCCCAAAATATCGCAGCGGAACGATATTGTCATTGGGGTATGACGTCATAGCACAAAGTATGGATAAAGAAAACGACTCTATAATGAGGCGTTTTAAAGAGTTTACCATTCGATTAAACAAGTTAAAGTTTACAACACATGAGATTCCAAAGTTTGATAATACATAAAGGTTTACAAAACATGTCGAATGGTAATAGATAAAAACACTAGACTCCAATGTATGCCATGAGACCAAAAGCTCCATGAAATGCTATCGCCTTACAACCCGAGATAAACATGCTAAAAGTGTCAACACAAAGGTTGGTGAGTTCATAAGTTTGTTGAAAATGATTTGAAAAAGTCTATAAAGAATGTTGATGCAAAGAAAGGCCTTGTAAATCCACTCGGCCCAAGTTCGCCCATACAAAACTTGCAACATGTGTGTTTACAATCCATTGCCAAAATATGGAATTGTCAATCTTGTATGTAAGTAGGACATAGGTGCATACGATATATACATGTACTTAATGCAAAGAATCACGACCAATCGAACCTCTTGACAAGTCTAAATTGTTTGTTATGTTTCATTGAATATCAGATTATATTCACCCCAGTCACGTCATCAAGGACCCGGGGGGGCGTCGACCGATAGTACTATCAATACTTCTCCATGGCTCTGCAGGAGTTAACCGATTAGTAATGTATGTATGTTGAGGCATAATTGAAAACAAGTTTAGCACATTAAGGCACATATCGCAATAAACCACACATAATGTCCATAGAGTATAAGAAGTATAGTGTAACACAATTGTATAAATGGTTTGAGTATTCGCAAGAGTAAAAACAAGTATTTAAGCATGTATCTCCCCCAAATAGTTTGTAAGAATTTAAACGAGTAAAAGCGGGGTATGAACTCACCTGGTATGATTGATATGCTAACAAAATGAAGTGCACTAAAATGAGGCTCGGAAACTATCCGCGACCTAGAATGAATGTCATGACTTGTGTTATGATGTGTTGTCGTGAATGCGTGATACAATGTCGTGCATGCAAATCCATATGATATCCATACCACTTGTACGTTTTTGAAATAATGTTTATCGTCAAAATATATGTTTATGACATCCCGTCGTACATAAAAAAAAATACTCTACAAGTAGTTATGTTGAAACAACCTCCTATGATAGTCACAAAATGGTGAACACCGAGTGTTAAGAAACGAAATCAACAGTTTTGGGAAGCTCATATGATTATCTCAAAGTTTTAGTACATAAGTTTCCTTCCTAGAGGTCTCGATTACAAAGAAAAGTATAGGTTAAGTATGGTTTTCGGCCAAGTTTGAGTGACGATATTTTATTCGTTACAACCCCGCTAAACAAACGGTCGGACATTTTTGGAAAATATACTTGGCGAATTTACTTTGACTAGAAGACATCATGTTATAAGAGAAATTACTCCAAATTTGTTCTCCAAAATATTTGTTCTCCAAAATGGTTTGTTCTCCAAATTATTTGTTCTCCAAAATGGTTTGTTCTCCAAAATGGTTTGTTCTCCAAATTATTTGTCTTAGCTTCATATCAAAGTAAACTTATATATTTTTAATAAATCGACACATTTTAATACGCTTAAGACCCATTTTTGACTCGTAAAAAGTGGACGTAACATGCTGAATTTTCCAGGAAATTATAGTTTTCGTCGCCAACTTGAAAAATTCATAACTTCTTCGTTATAGCTCCGTTTTAATCCGTTCAAGCGGCCACGTTTTCGTTTTAAAGTGTATTTTCTAAATATATAGCTCAAAATATTATACCCACTGTCGGATTTTCCCAGAATTAAAAATATGGACAGACCCTATTTAAAACGTGTCGAAATGAGTTTTTCTCGCGCCAAACCTATTCTAACCCATTCAAAACAACTCCGAAGCTATTCTAATCCTACCATACACCTTCTTAGGGTGTCATGGTTTCCTAGACATCACCAAAACTAATATATAACAAGGAATAATTATAGGGTGACTTATATATTCATAACTCTTGAAAATCCATGAAAAAGTGGTACAACATCATATGACTTGCATGTTTTTGCTCAAATATGATGAAATGAATATGAAATGAATATGAAAGATGAAAAATAAACATGAGATGCTTACAAGAATACTTGATGAGGTTTATGAGAACAAAGGTTTTTCCTAATCACCCAAGGTTTTTATTTCAAAACCTTAATCAAGAGTGTAACTAGAGTGTAAAATACTTGTCTTGAAAATATTTTGGGATGATCTTCCTATGATCCTTGGCTGCCGGTTCACTTGGAGAAGAAAGGAGAGAAAGTGGTTTGATTTATCACTTTGGATATTTTGCTAGTGTGTGTTTGTAGTATAAAATGCATCTACTTGTAAGATATTTATTAACCATAAGTGACTCACCTCCCCCCTTGGTCGACATTATATAAAAAAAAGACTAGTTTGCATTTAGTATTATTAAGTGTATTAATGTAGAGTAAATGTGTAGTTAAGTTAATACTTATTAGTAACTTGTATAAACATTTGAGTATATAGGGTAGCGTTAGTTAAAAATAAATTTTCACGGGTCAAGATAAAATATGTTGAGGTCATAAAAATTATAAAAATACATTTCTTGAAAGATTTGAGTGAATAAATATTTATCGGGTTGAATTTAAGAAAACCGTCGTAGTTTATATAAACATTACAATTTATATACGAAATAAATTTAAAACATTGGGTAAACTAATAATAATATTTTTATAGACTTAATATAAGTATAAAAATATATTGTGATAAATTTTGGAAGTATCGGACCAATTATTCAAAATAATTAATTACGCGATAGCGTTTATTTTAATATGAAATTATGCGTTTAATGTGAAATGCAAAGCTATGCATGAGCTAATATGATGAATGTAGAGTTTGAGAAATGACCGGAAATTGAGAATTGTGACATTCTTCCCATGTCAGAGGAATCACGTCCTCGTGATTCAATCGATGATACATAAAGTTCTACCCTAAGGTTTCGCGAAATCAAGTGTATGGTCAAAGTGTTTACGTCAAAACTTATGCGTCTAGGGAAAACGTGCGATTCACGCATTATTGCGGGCTGCCTCGGTCCCAATATAGAATGCTCGATCTGGGGTGGACCGATATTGAGTACGAGGTTTGGGTTGTTTCCTCAATTGCTAAAGTTAGGTGTTGGTTACCTTGTGGTTGCCTCTGCGTTCCATTCAACTTAGGACAATTATTCGGCATCACATAGAATTAAGTGACTCTGTCAAAGAAGCTAGAACTAAGTCAATGGAACAAACAAATTCTTTGATAGCAAAATTGATGAACTCAAAGATCAACTTGAGAAAAAGAGTTTCGCTATTGTTGCCTTAAAAATGAGCTTAGGAAAGCTAGGAAATGTGTGAACACTAAGTCTACAAAACCATCAACCTTGGGAAGCCGGTTTCTCATTCCACTAGAGACCGGTCCATTGTTAGGCGACCTACTACATTTATATCCGAAAGTTAGTGCGGGTAGTCCTTACTCGATTCAGAGATACTTGATCCTTCACTACATGGATGGCTTAAAGTATGGATTACAAATGGATTGATATCTCATAACTCACGGGTTCAAGTAACTCAATCTTGATATTCATTCGGCTATGACATTTGTTCACATCAGTTCAGGCCTCGTACTTCAACATAATGGCGTCTGCAGATAACACTTCAGCCCCCGTTCCTCAAAAAGAAAAGAAAGGTGTACACTTCAGTGCGCTTTATCTTCAAAAGAAGAGAAATCTTCATGTTTATGACCATTCTCATCGACATTCTTCATCAACAAGCTTCATGTTTTCCACGCTTTCAACCCTCAAGTGGATCTCGTTCATTGGTGTATATTCTTATTCACTTGTTCAAATAAAAATGGCAACCGGATGCAATTTTGAGGGGACAAGTGCATATACTACATGTTGATGGATGCTTGAATTATGGTCGTCGACTCTCCTTCAACGCCTAATGCTTCACCTACTAAGGATAACGGGATTAATTGTTTCAAGATATGTTTGATGAGTACTTCCAACCTCCAACGAATGTTGATCATCTAGTTTCAAGCTTATACTCCGGTTCCTCAGTAACACCCCAATTTCGAGATACGCATGAATTCAAAGCGGGTGTTACTTCATGGCACAACAATATAACAATAGAAAACGAACTCTAATGGAGTCGTTTAAAAGATTTATCATTCGATTTATGTAAATATCGAGTTTACAAAAATAGGTCCCAGTTGGTTTCATTGTTTACAAAATACATTAAATTGATTTTGAATGATAATAAAATTTATAGCCTTCTTGATATCCTTGCTCTTCCGCATGCGACTTCGACATTATGGACCGAAATATATGCTTAAAACTGTCCAACACAAAGGTTGAGTGAAATTCATAGAGTTTGTTAAATGGTTGAACACATTATGTTGGTAGTGTGAGTTAATTAGACTCACACCAATGTTTTGAAAACAAAGCAGTTATTATTCACTAAGCATCATGCAATCAAGGCGTTAACTTGTTGTCATATAATAGTAACCGATGCCCCAAGTAGGTAAAATTTGCCTTTTTACCGATGTACTCAAATATAGTGCGTTTGTTTACCGGATCCAGTCAAACAAGCGGGATTAATCAATCGATAGATCTATCCACAATATTCGGCTCACTTCACTCGTGATTAATGATTCATGATTTAGGGACTTAAGATTGGCAAATCGGTAACTTAGTGCGTGGTTGGTTGTTACATTCAAAGCAAGTCCTTTGGTTATTCCTCATGTTGCCGTTAGCTAGTTGCTACCGTGTTTTTACATCGCCTTAAAATGGCCGTATCGATTGCAATTTGTACACAAGCGGCGTGGCTTGGTCTTGGATGATGATAAGCACATTTAGCACACTTGGGATGTGTACCCATATACTCTTTGTTCGCATGCACCTGCCACAAAAACTCTTGCCCTTTTGTTGTCCTGCTACCACGTCCATTTGCTTATTCGACCCACTCGCTTCCTTCCTCTTGTCAACGTTCTTCAAAGTACCATTTCTAACCATCTCGCCTGCCGTGGTTCCCGCCTCAAGATTGCACTTTGTATTGTAGACTACTCTGCTTTCACAGCCCACGGTTTCGTGCACAAGACCATATAGTAACCGATGCCCCAGTAGGTAAAATTTGCCTTTTAATGAGACCACCGTAGTATTTATTAATTCGAGAATGTAATAGAGACCACCGTATCTCACGGTGTCTTGAAAAATGAATGAGACCGTTACAATGTCTTGGATAAAGTTCGTAATCCTAAAAAGCACGAGTAGATGCATGATTGGGAGATTAGGAAAATATGAATGTTCGATAATGCCTTAGAATAGGCATCTGTGAGATATGTTGAGTACTTTGTTTATGATTGGATTAACTATGGCTCGATACCAATCTGTAACACCCCACTTTTTCGAGATCTGCAATGAATTCAAATGGGTGTTACTTCATGGCACAACAAATATAATAATAGAAAACGAACTCTAATGGAGTCGTTTTAAAAGATTTATCATTCGATTTATATAAATATCGAGTTTACAAAAATAGGTCCCAGATTGGTTTCATTGTTTACAAAATACATTAAATTGATTTTCAAATGATAATAAAATTTATAGCCTTCTTTTGATCCTTGCTCTTCCGTGCCGCCCCCGATGTACTCAAATATAGTGCGTTTGTTTACGGATCCGGTCAAACAAACGGATTCGCAATCCGATAGATCTATCCACAATATTCGCGCTCACTTCACTCGTGATTAATGATTCATGATTTAGGGACTTAAGATTGGCAAATGCGGTAACTTAGTGCAAGTAAAATAATCAGATAAGTATAGAATTTGAAGGCAATGTGTTCGGTTTAAAATAAAGCATGTATCTCCCCCAAGGGTTTGTAAAATAATTAAGTAATAGAAAGTGGGGCTATGAACTCACCGTAGTGTAAATGATGTTAAGTACTTTAACGGATGATGGATAAGTCGGAAAACTCCTACGTGCAACAACTTTTGGCTTTCAATAAGAAAGGAGTAACTTAGTAAGGATAGGACTTTGATTGATCGCGAAAGACTTCGGATTGAGCTAGCTTTCCACACCTTGGCACCCTTTCAAAATTGAAGAGTTGGTGATGAAGTACTAAGTGACTTGAGTGGATCTAAACTCAAGAAGATCACTTAAACTTGCTAGAGATTTGATGTAGTAGCTTGATCTTTGGAACTTCCTTGCATAAACTTGGAGTTTATAGATCAAATGATGGAAGATGTGAGTGTTTTAGGGTATGAACGACCAAAATCAGTTTGTGAAGGAGTTTAGGATGTATTTTACTTCCTATTTATAGGAGGTTAAGTTTGGTTAACCATATATTGGGTTAAATATTAACCATGGTTAAGTTAGGACACTTGTAATGATCAAAATGAACCTTGGTTAGGATTAAGCCACCAATATGATGACTCCCCCCCCTTAGGTCGGTCTCAATGTGTCTAGGTGGCTTAGATGATAACTTTTGATAATATCTTGAGTTTAGAGAAAGTTTTGGTTCCGTTAAATGCCAACCGAAGCCATAAAACGTAAAACCGGGTATCGTAAAAATACGAAACTTGTATGAATGATGAGACTCATCATTATACTCCATATAAAAATATAAAATGGGTGATAAGTCTCATTGGGTGCAAAACACCGCTAAAGTCGGAAATACGGGTCAAAAACGCAGAATACGCAATTTTTCGAAAAGAACGAAATTTCGGAAACGACCGTGAATTTATTTAGAGTAGACTAAAATTAGTCTAAAAGTGATATGAGATGTTAAAATGTGGTTTTCAGTCATACGCGGGATAACTTTACAGTTATTCGTGAAGTTTAAAAGTTACGTGATTTAAGAGAAATATAGAACGTACAAGGTTAATTCCTTTATGGTCAAAGGAGGAGGAATATGTTTGACTTTTCCAAAAATGTAAAAGTGTCAAAAACATATTAGAAACACAGTCAGGAGAATCGTTAAGTCCGGATGTAAGTAGAATTGTTTAAAATGTAAGTTTAGTTTTGTTCATTATTGGGCTTATTTGGTAACATAAAAATAATAAATCTTAAAAATTCTCAAATTAAATATGAGTGATCTAAAAATTTGTCGATGCGAGGAAAATTGTCGAGTTGATTTTAGATTGTTTGTGTGATGTTTAAATGGTGGACCGTCTAAAACGAAACTTTAAAACGATGGTTACTTAATAACTTTTGCAAAAATGATCTAACGATGGTCGAACTCTCAGGTTATTACTAAAATAATTTATCTTACGAGAATGTGGATTAAAAATTTTACGGGATGAATAGTGAAAGTGAATAGTAACTTTTCAAAAATATGAACAGTAACTCGAAAAATGCGGGTTGTTACACCTACTGACTCAACTGGTTCACCATCTAAGAAGTACTTCTCGGAACTCTAAAGAAACCTTATCTCTAGTTACTTCAAAAGGCATTGATAATGACTATCATTATAGTTGCACTCATGAATAATGATCCGCTCTTTGGTACTCGTTTGCCAAATCTTCACAGATTATTGTTCATGAATAATGATCCGCTCTTTGGTATTCCTTTGCCAAATCTTCACGGATTATTTTGCACGCTATAAATCAACCACATGAACATTATGGAAAATGACTACCTCATCCCGTCGAAGACATTATTGGTGAATCCTTGGATCGGCCTCTACATGTATACCTTTAGGAAGAAAGCATTGATGTTGAGGAATCATTTGTTGCGGTTCATTCAAATGGGTCAATGTACATCCGATTGCATGTTGTTTTCACGTGTTGGGCATTTGACAGAAGTTGATGACTTCAGAGTTAATCATTTATCACTTATTTGAGATTGAAGTTGACTTTCAACAAAGGCGTATTCTTATTTGATAACTTGCTCGGGCTTAAGATTTTGAGTTGAAGACTTGGTTTATCTAGTTACCTGTAGTCGGGGTGGTTGGTTGAAGACCTGGTTAACTATCACTATTAGGAGTTACGTTGTTTTACTCAGTGACACATGCAGATGACGAGGTGGATAATCTCAAGAGGTGTTAATGTCTCATACTTTGTTTGAGTAGTGAGTACTTAGAGATTTGCTTGAAGCATAGATTCTCGACACCGTTCTTCCATCATTAAGTTCAAGCTTAAGATACAAATGCGGGGAATTTGACTTCAGTTTCAAGTTTGGTATATCGGGTTTTCTTCAACAGTGGTCACTTCAAATTGTCTACATATGGGTTGATAAAATAGTCGAGAGAGTTTACAGAAGGATTGATTCTCATAGGATTCATTTGGGCTATTTGAGTTTGTTGGGTCTATTATAGATTTGATAATACAAAACAAGAAGAATGAAACATGAAGGATTAAAAGTGACAAGAAGGGAAACTATGAAAAGATGGAGGATTTGGAAGATTCTAGAAGATATGCTTAAAAGAATATTTAGTTTCCTAATTGTATTATAATTCCTCTTGTAAACCATAGATGTCTCTAGTATATAAAGAGACATAGGGTCATTAGTTTTGTAGTACGTACAAGATGTAAACCAAAGGTGTGTGTGTGTGGGAACCTAGGTAAAGGGAAAACGCCTAGGGTTTAGTTAGTTAGTGTTAGATCAAGTCTTTGATCTTTATTATAGTTAGTTAGTTTATGATAATAAAAAACCTTGTTCATAATAATGTTGATTCTATGTTTGAATATTCCGCTTTCATTATTATGTGTTCCTAGATATAATATTAGACCTCGTCTAAGAGCTACAACGATCTTTACATGTGGTATCAGAGCCTGGAGCTCGCGATATCTAGGATCTACAAGGTTTTTCGAAGAGAAAAGAAGAAAAAATTGAGTCCGAATTTTCGATATTATCGCAAAGACTTTGTTTTCAAGAGGCCATAACTTTTATTGAATCGTTGGATCGAGCTAAAATTTTGCCGGTGCATCTCAAGATATCCATCTAAAGTTTCACCAAAGGGATTGTCAATTAGAGCTCTCAATCAAAAGTTATAAGTCGTCAAGTTTGTCGCAAAAAATTCGTAAGGTTACTACAACACTGCTTTTGAAACGATCATAACTTTTTCGTTAACCGTTGGATCGTGACGAAATTTTGGGTGGATGTTCTCTATATATCAATCTAACTTTCCACCGAGAGGATCTTCGATCCGAGCTTTTATGTGAAAGATATATGTCACGGGTTGGTCGGGTCGTGAAAGTATCTTTGAACACGCAGCATCGCTACCCTTTTCAAAGTCTGTTAGGGTTTTTACAAAGTACCGCCCGAGTTCGAAATCTTGCTCTTGGACACGAAAGTCTCGCTCATTAGGATGAAAGTACCGCTCTTGAATTAAAGTATCGCTCATTGGACGCAGAAATCGCTTGAGTTTTAAAGTACTACCAGATATTTTCAAAATCTCACTGCTTCGTAAGTCTCATTCAAAGCATCGCTTCGTATTCATTTAAAGTACTGATTCTTCTTAAAGTACTGCTCAAGGTTTTTACATGGCGAAATTTATTTGGATTGGCAGTATAATAGTTTATTACGAGGAGATTTGGAATTAAGGGGAAGTCGAGCATGATATTTGTTATGGATTTTTGGCGACACACACAGAATGGTTATTTGGTTCACACACAAAAGAAGAAGTTTATGTTCTTAAAGGATTCAAAAAGGCTCGTATTTGATTCTTATGGATTAATTGATTACGAAGAAGGTTGAATATCATTTATTTGATGTTGTAGTTGAGTTTCATTGGGTTTGTGTTCTTATCATATAGCTTGATGAATCTAGCAATGTGTGATTTTCTTATGATGCTCTATGCACATTGGCTATCACTTAAAGGAGTTACATTGTAGTGCTCATGTCTCATATTAGTTGAGGATTTTGTCAAGGATTGCGGTCTACTTATATTTGGTGTTTCGTATAAGTATGGAGTTCCGTGGATAGTACAAGATTTAAGACACAAGTTTGGGAAATTCTACTTCTTCATCAAATTCGTTATACTCGGTTTTCTTCACAAGTAATCATTACATAAAGCCTACTGATTTTGAAGAATCATTGATGTACATACATCACTCAAGGGAAGTGTTTGATTTTACATCATTGATCATTATTACTACTACTAGTTGGAGTTTTCTCCGTTGTGGATCCATTTTCTTATGGTGCGTAATGGTGGGCGATTTTAAACATTGGAAGTCTTAGATTGGAAGTATGATATTGGTTCGTGGTGGTCAAGATCATTATTTGCATACGTTCCCTATTTAGATAATAACAAAAAGGGGAAGAGATGTTTGAGTGACATGTTCAAGTTAAGGGGAAGCATGGAAGATAAGAGTGTTTCATTCATGGTGAGATTTAATGAATGATCTCAACTTCTGCTACTTCGTCTAGGGAAGTTCCTACAAGAATTGTGTTTGTTTTGTCATCATCAAATAGGGGAAGATTGTTGGGTCTATTATAGATTTGATAATACAAAACAAGAAGAATGAAACATGAAGGATTAAAAGTGACAAGAAGGGAAACTATAAAAAGATGGAGGATTTGGAAGATTCTAGAAGATATGCTTAAAAGAATATTTAGTTTCCTAATTGTATTATGATTCCTCTTGTAAACCCTAGATGTCTCTAGTATATAAAGAGACATATGGTCATTAGTTTTGTAGCACGTACAAGATGTAAACCAAAGGTGTGTGTGTGTGTGGGAACCTAGCCGTAGGAAAACGCCTAGTGGTTTAGTTAGTTAGTATTAGATCAAGTCTTTGATCTTTATTATAGTTAGTTAGTTTATGATAATAAAAAACCTTGTTCATAATAATGTTGATTCTATGTTTGAATATTCCGCTTTCATTATTATGTGTTCCTAGATATAATATTAGACCTCGTCTAAGAGCTACAACGATCTCTACAGAGTTCTTCTCACAAGATTTCAAGTTTATGGGTATATTATGTTTTGTTGATTCTAAGGTATCAAAACCAGCAAGGGGGTAGGAGACATATATCTAAAAACACAACGAGTACACTTGATGAACTTAACACTTCTACCTGATTGAAGTTATCCCAGAAAGACAATGGTCATAACCGTAGAGAAACTCAGTGTTTAACTCGTAGCCTTTGGTGTATTATTCCAACTATTTGGGGAAGGATATATTATTTCAACTATTTGGGGAAGGATGTATTATTCCAACTATTTTGGGAAATGGTCTCGGAGACTTTTGGTATGTGTTACTTGAGCGCTCGATTGGAAGAAATGTAAGAAGAATATGTGGAGCGTGAGATGATATTGCTTATCGACATCTTCTATATGATTTATGATAAAGTGCTTCCGGTTAGTGCTTCATGTACACAATGTAATGATGATTCCGATGAGATCGCAACCATTAAGGGCGAGATATGTGTACATCATGTCACACAACATATTCACATGATCGAGCTTAATCGCTTATTCCGAGTTGACATCCGCAGAGAAGATCGTTGATTCAACCCGTTATTGTGATGTCATTGTCTCTTCTCTTGTTGGGTACATGTGTACGTTATGGGTCGATTAGTTATATGTTAAATAACGGAATGCATTTGGTGATATGAAGGTGTTGATATATTGTTCCCCGAATAGACAATCTGGTCAATCTCGAAGAGTAATGTGTACATCGGGATACACAACGAGTTCATGTGATCGGACCGAATCGCTTATTCTATATTTGATAACCACCGAGACGATCAATGTTTCAACTTGTTACTCGGTGTTCTCGTGTTCTTGGGTCTCGAGCTTCATTCTATGAGACAAAATGGTCTTTATTCGATGTTTGTCGGTTTGGGAGAAGCTACCAAAGATTCAAATTCAGAAGGCTCATGTTCAGACGATTTTCTTAGAAGCCTCGAATGCTTTGGTGGCGAAAGTTTAAAAGATGATGATTCCTTTCTTCTACAACGTGCTGAACGATATCCTTATCTCGGTATTCATTTCATCATCCTCTTAAACTAATTTATCCTCTTGTATATATCTATTCAAAAAGCAAAATACAAAATTACAAAACCAACAAAAAGCAAAAAGAAAAATAGAAATCTTTCAAAAAATCCATAAAAATTTGAAAATCTCGAAAAATATTAAAAAATATTGTCATTTTGTCATGTTTTTCTCGATTCGATAATATCTACGGTCTTTGTGCTGTCATTCAAAGAATGACACGGGTCTTTAGATGTTGTTCGAATGTTCATAAAAAAAAATCAAAAAATAAAAAAATCTAAAAAATATTTTTGAGAGAAAGTGAAAATATTATTATGAGCTCCAACTCTCTACCTTGGGAGGTAGAGAGTATTTATAGTCTTACACAAATCTCTACCTACGGGCTGTGGATCAGGCATACAGTGGGTAAAGACCCGTCCGTCCTCCACGGTGTTACTTAACTAAATACAACTTAACATAGAATAACTACGACTACGCGTTATCTAACGATTACATATACTTGAGGTGACCGACACTTTAATAACTGGATTTACTAAATCCTAACAATCTCCCCCTAAGGGAGGTCACCTCAAAAATACATTGAATACAAGCAAATATTACATTAAGATTGTTCTTGGATTCTTGTTCCAGTTCTTTGCTCAGTAGCTCGTAGTATTTGATTCTTCATTTTTGCATGTTTGGATAATCCAAGTGGAGGTATTTTACTGATCCACGTGATAATGAGTGTTGAGCCAGCTTTGAGATCATCAGCTACCATAAATCTCTGACTCATCCTTTGTGGTGTTAGTATTATGTGATGTTGTGACTTTTGGACCGACATGCTCACATTCTGGATCATGATTTCTTCTCATCAGAGTAGCGGAAGCTTTCATTGATTCATGATATTGGCGTAGCGAAAGGTAGCATGGAGTGAAAATAGCAGAGTCACTGATGCACTAATCATGATTTCTTTAGAAGTGAATGTGTTGTGTGAGCATGCGGCTATGGATTGATCTCTCCATTCTGATCAGCTGCAAACGACGGGTGTACCAGCATACAACAGTTAGCAATAAAACACACGAAAGTGTCTTTGACCACTTTCGTTGAATTGAGGTACATGGCCCACTGATAAGGTTTTAAAAGGTACTATTTTGAGGGGTCGTTTTAACCCTTATTTGATCACTTTTGTATCCGTTATTACTTAATATCGTTCCTTTTCACTTTTTAGGTCTCTTGAAGGCAAAATGCTGGAATGGCACTTATTTGGACGAAAAGGCGAATTTACGAAGAAAATGGCCAAAGTCGTAATCGAGACACTCAAAGTCATTGAAATGAGGCGACGGCGGCGCCATCGCTTAATCATGACGCCATCGGAGGATTTTTGTGACGATACGAAGCCAAAACCCTATTTTCAAGTGACGACGTCGGGCTTTAAAAGAGTAGGTTGTCGCTACTCGCACGGCCTAGATGCGATCCAGACGACGCCGGTCAAGAGGACAAATCACGGACATAAGGTGACGCCGCCGCAAGGTTAACGCGCCAAGACGAAACCCTAATGACGGCTACGACGGCGGCCACAAAACATAAGGTGACGCCGTCGCATATGTAATATTATATATAGAATCAATTTTTAGTTTGAGGAGAGTCTTTTGGAGTAAAACCTAAACCGAACCAATGGTGTCTTGTACAAGATTTTAGGGTTCCAAACCCTATCTTACATCAAGATAAGTATTTACTTCATCAATTCAATTATGTCTTTGATTATTTGTGTGTATGCTTGCATGTCCGGCTAATTTATTTGTGTGTTTGCTTAGGGAGTATGAAACTTAATTATTGAATATTGATTGGTTGTTTCTTATCTTAGTTGATTAATGATCTAGTAATGCGATAGGTCATTCGTTGTGTACTTAATGCTTGATTCATCTTTGTGAACCTTAGAATATAATTACCTGAGTAGTTGTAAGCTAAACCATCCAAAGAGTGCCTTAGAGTAAGAGTTTATTATCCTAGTGGGTTTTGTAGACGAGACCCTTTGGTAAGTTCAAAGAGTTGGGAGAAACGCACACCCTACAACTTTAGACACACAACGCAACTAAGAACAAGGAAGTGACAACTCAACCATCAATAGGAGATAATTATGAGTAGTAAAACCTAAGTAAACACAAACTATCATACGAGCACACATTAATTAGACATAGACTACCACCACCTTAGTTTAGATAATTAGATAATAGTAGAGTAATCGGTAGAAATACCAACCCCAAATCCAATACCCGAGATTCGTATCATTCAATTTCCTAAAAACATAAAAAGATAAAAATAATCTTCCTCAACCTTAACCTTAGCGTAGTAACTTCTCACTAGCATTCCTATTCCCCAGAGAACGATATCAATACCGTGGCTTACCCTAATACTACACTACAACGATTAGGTTCATCGCCTAGGGTGTTGAAAACTTGCTCGATTTAAAAGGAAGTTCCTTTGACCCCGAAATGCTGCGTAAGCGTATCAAGTTTTTGGCTGTCGGGAATAGAATAGCTAGTTAGTAGTCCACTCGCTTAGGTTTCTTTGCTTGATTCCTATCAAGTAAATTTTTCTCATTTTAGCTTCCTCTTAGTCTATCCCCTTCTTCTTGACCTTTGTTCGTAACCCCATCACTTTTCATCATGGAAGTTGATAACCAACCACCACTCATCAACCCACCACCAAATGACCCGCCAAGAGCCCGCATCTTGGTGAATACTCAAGACCAAGCCACCTAGGCTATAGGAACACCATTGAGCTTCCCGACCAAGCCCAAACCATCGCCTGCGATCCAACACCATCCGGTTGGTGCAAAACGGATGTGCATTCCATGGACTTCGCTCAAGATCCAAATCAACATCCGAGGATTTACAAAATTGTCGATTCCATCGACCTTGATGCTACTACTCGGGAGACCACGCACCTGCGTCTCTTCCAATTCTCTCTACGGGACCAAGCTAGTAATTGGCTTGAGCGACTTCCACGGCTCCATCTCAAGTTGGGATGATCTTACCTCTCGCTTCCTTGCTCAATTTTTCCCACCGTGGAGAACCACTAAGCTTAGGAATGACATCTTGATGTTCCAACAACGCCAAGGTGAATCTCTCGAAGCATGGACCCGATTCAAGGACTTACTTCATAAAGACCCTCATCACGGCATTGATCTTTGGCTCCAAGTCCAAATCTTTTATGATCATGTCAACTTCCCCACTAAGCGATCCATTGACCAAGCGGCCGGTGGAAAACTTAGTGATCTCACCGCAAAAGAATCATGGGGTATAATAGAGGACCTTGCCCTCTACGACAACGAAAGTTGGGATGACCCCCATGAGCTACCTAAAACCGTCAAGGCAATCTCCTTGCCTTCCATCGACTCACAACCTTCCGACCGTAGGATGATCGAACTTGAAGATCAAGTTAAATTCCTCATGAGTTCCTACGAAAATCCTAAGTCTTCACACCATGTGAACAAAGTTTCTTCCCGTGCGAGCCGTTTTGTGATACTCATAACACGCGACTAGCACCCGATCCCCGAACACGCCTCCGCTGACTACGCATCCTCGCGTATTAATGGAGCGGGAGGAAGATTCCTCACAACACCCGGACCTAGGAATTTCAATGAAACCCGTGAGGCATGGAAAAGCAAGCCCGACTTCTACCGGGGACAAACCAAAGAATTCAACTCTAATGATTTCTCATGGCCCCACCTAACGGTCCTAACCAACAAAACATCAAGGGATGTTGTAAAACCTAGTTGCATCCCAAGAAACCCAAATGGCTAAGCTCTTGGACCGCTTTAACCATCAACAAGCCGAGATAGATAGGAAGATAGACAACCTTTGAAAGCCATAACCAATAGTGATAGGAAGGTTAGTGCTATCTCAACTCCGAACCTTCGTATAGAGATTAAGGATCCAAGCAAGCTAACTAAGCACGCTCAATTCGTCAATACCATCGCCTTAGTGAAACCTGAAAGAATAGATGACGAAGAGGACCATACGCTTGTGAATAATGAAACACCCGAGGAAGTGGATGAAGTAGACATTGACTATTTCAACAAATTTCCTACGGAAGAAGAACTATCTCGCCACCCTCACTTAGTGTGTGACCTCCGTCACATGTATGTTAGGAAAAGCCCTAGAATCAAGTTTGGGAACCCTTGGAATCTTAACATACCATGTTGCATAGGACACCTTTTTGTGGCAAGGCTACATTGATTGCAAATCCCAATCAACATAATGACTAGCACCTACTACAATTGGATAATGAAGAAGTTTATCCCAACTAGGCAATACCCGATAATCCTAGGGATAAGTGCAATTTCTTGGTAGAGTTAAGGGATTGCCCGCTCATGTAGGTAGTTTCAAAGGTTTTAATGGATATTTAAATAATAGTATGTCCGGATTCGAACTCGAGACTTCGGATTGCACACATTACGATGAGAATTGATGTACATAATTAATATAAATAAAACGTTATTATTATTAATTATTAATCACTAAATAAAACATAACGATAGTTAAATAATTAACGAGGTTTGGTTAACGGTCGTTAAATATTAACTAGAAGGACTAGAGATGAAATTACAAGTCGGAAAGTTCTAGAATCCCTTGGGATGAATAGGTCGATCGGTGGGGGTTTCAAACCCAATCCCCACAAACTTGGTCACCAAGATATGTTACCTATAAATACAATTCATTGTATTCATTCATAACCTAATCTTGGATCACCAATAACCTAAATTTCTCTCCTTCTCTTCTCCTCTTTGTGTGGCCGGTCGAATACCCTCACCTCAAGGGTGTTTCGATTTTTGCTTAGCTCAAAGATAAAGTGTTTGGTTTATTAGTGATTCAAGGAACTAGCTTCTCCACATCAAATCGCTATTAGTACGTGTGTACAAGAACGAAGAACAAGCACGCTTGAGCTTGTATTCCTTGGTGGTCGATTTTGGGTGGACGATTTTGTATAAACCCTAGTTTAGGGTTTGGGTTTTGTTACTTGATCACATCATCGCTTGATTACTTGAATTGCTAAAAGGTACGCACTTTCTTGTTTGGTTAATTAATTACATATATTATTCCTATAGTCTTCCACCGCTTGCTTTGATGATGTTATGTGTTTATGTATAATTGTTATGAGTATAAAATTCCAACAGTGGCATCACGAGTCGTTAATATGATGTAATTAATCATCAAACACATAAAATTGGATCTTTATGATTATATGCATGCTTTTATGGTTTCTAGGGTTTTGAATTGAAACCCTAATTTTATATATATGGGTCGATTACCCTAATATTTATTTTATTAGGTTTTAATTTTGTAAAACTTGTAGAAACCCTAGGATTGCATGCTAATTTTATGTGGTTAATTAATGAATAATTGTTATGTGCCATGTAATATGCGTATCTTGGGTGATAATTGTTATATGGAATCCATGGTGGAACATGCATGTTTTGCCATGGAGTATTGTTTATTGTATATTGATTAATTGTTAAGTGATACACATGTTTTATTTATTTAATAATTATTGAATTGTGGAAGACCTCAATTATAACTAATAAAATTCGTTATGTGCTATTTGGTATACTATTAACTTCGGCTTACGCAATCGACTTGTCGATGTATGTGCTCATCTACCTTATGTAGATGAAAGTCCTAATTAATGTATGCATTTATTTACGCCTAGAATTGTTATTAGAGTTTATTGAAATAATTATGCATGTGGCTAATTGTTTTTACATATGTTAAATTGTTTAGTTATATGTTTATATTATTTGAGTGTGTTTAATTTTTATTAAAATGCTTTTTGTTTATATATTGTTTTGACATGTTAGTAAGCAAAAGGGTTTTTATGAATAGAAAATTAAATGGACTAAATAATGGCGAAATTGATTTGTTATCTAAGAATTATTCTTGAACTTTTAATCGATTGATGCGATTGTATTTAAATGGTTAGAACGGCTCACCCACTAGAACAAACTATAAAGGGTATTTAAGAAGTGAGCATAGTCTCACCGAATGGATGTCTAAGGTTATGCTTCAACACACCGGTCCTCCCCCGCCGTATGCTCGATTGGAGCTACCTAGTATAACCATTCTATGTACGAAGCATCTTAGTGCAAAGTTGTAAGTTTCTCAACGCATCGATTAAAACTTTGTAGAATTCAATCTTAGCAATTAAAATCTTTTAGTAAGTTTTTCGAAAATTTTATGTTATAAAGTAGTATGCATGCTTCTTTATACATAAGTTTTGATTACACATCAAAAATTGTACCCTTTAAATTTAAGTTATGCCATCTAATGATATGAAACACTTGAAATTGTAATTTAGTTATGTGAGACCTTGATCTAGATTACAATAACGAGGTGAATTATTTTGTTGTGTGAGACCTCAGCTTTATGATTTGCAGTTTCTAAATTAAACAACTTAATTAAGTTAGTTAGTGAGACCTATAACTTAAGGCATAAGATGGGATGAAACATGCTTACGTTTTGCATTAATTGTTTTGGCAAAATTGTAAATCCCATAAATTTTGGAATTGAAAACTTGTTTGTCAATTATCATTTTCAACGATTACTATTCTATACTTTCACCACTAGCGATCAACCGATGTGGTGGAACTATGATAATGAGGATCCAATATTCAAGGAAAATATTATGGTTAATATGAATATTGACCAAAGGGTATTTTATTTTCTTGAATGTTTACTTATCGAAAGTACTAACTTTTGAACTTTTATTTCAGAGAAATGGCTCAAGCCGAATCATCGCACTAGCCTCGCTGCTCAAATCTATGTTTGATCGAGAAATTGACCGTAGCGCAATTTCAATGATTGGTATAGGCAACTCGTAATTGTCTTGAGGGTTGCCAAAAGACTCAATTATTTGACTACGCCTTGTCCTCCCGAACTCGCGGTGATGCTACTCGAAGCACGAGCCGCATGGCAATCGAGTATGACAAGTATAATGAGGTCGTCGCATTATGCTCGGAGTATGAACTCAAGCTTGCAAAAGCAATTTGAGAATTACTTCCTAATCTCATCTTTGGAAGAATTGCAAAGGTTGTTTGAAAAGCCTGTGATCAGAGAGTCAGATGACTTGATTGATGCTCTTCATAGTTGCAAGCAAGGAGAAGGAAACACCGTAAGTGCCCACCGTCTGAAATGATGAGTTACATGGACCGCTTGGGCGTTTGAACTATGTCTACCCTAATGACATACAAATTGGCTCGATCAATGATCCCTTAACAAGGAATTTGATGGTTTCGCATGCAATTATAATATGCATTGCACGGGAAGACATTCAATGAGGTACATGCAATGCTCATTGATTACGAAAAGTTTTGCCCAAGAAGGCCTCTACACTGCGGTTTTGACCATCCGTAAGGGTAGAATTTCTAAGCCTAATAAGCCGCTAGCGAACAAGAAAGGGAAAGGTAAGGGTAAAGGCGATAAGGAAAACAAGTTATGACTTATCGGCAAGAACCCAAGAAGTACCCTCCCAAAAAGCGTGAGAATCCGAAGAAGGATCGGGCTTGTCATCACCGCACCGAGGTTGGACACCGGAAGAGGAATTGTCCATTGTACCTTGATGAGTTGCGCAATAAGAGGTATAAAAATACTTGCACCGTGGCCGATGCTTGTACTCTTTTGATGATAGAATTATTTGCTTTTCCTCATAAAATAAATTCACGGGTATATGATAATTGGATGTGGTATTCACATATGTAATACACGCAGGGACTTAGAGGAGCAAGGAAGCTTGCCTATGGACGACAATACCGCACGTGGGTAATGGAGCACATGCGATCGTTGAAGCTATAGGCACGCTTGATTTAGTTTTACCTTCGGGTTTAGTACCGCATTAAACGATTGTCATTACGCACCTTCCATTGTTAGGGGTGTCGTTTTCGTTTCCTTGTTAAAAGATATTGGTTTCGTTCATACATTTCTTGATTATGGAATTTCGCTTTAAATGATGTTTTTACTTTAATGTTATTCCAAGAAATGGTGTGTTTGAAATTGATTTGCATGATAATGTTGTTGATAAAATAATTACATCTTTAGCATCAATAATAAAAGAATCAAAGGTGATTTGGATTCTTCATTTCTTTGGCATTGTAGACTTGCTCATATAGGCAAGAAACGCATGCAACAAATTGCAACACGATGGGCTTTTGCAAGACATCAATGATGAATCATTTGATAAATGCGAATCTTGCATATCGGGAAGATGACCAAGAAACCTTTACAAATAGTTTAGAAAGGGCTTCGATCTTCTTGGTGTGATACATACCGACGTATGTGGACCACTAAGACATGTGTCAAGAAAGGGTGCTAGCTACTTCTTAACCTTTATCGATGATTTCATCGTTATGGTTATGTTTATTTACTTAAACATAAACATGAAGTCTTTGAAACATTTAAGGTTTTAAGAGTGAAGTAGAACGCAACTAGGAAAGAAGATTAAAGCTCTTCGATCCGATAGAGGTGATGAATATTTAAGCCAAGAGTTTAAAGATTATCTAGTCGAGTGTGGTATTGTCCAAGAACTCACATCTCCATATACTCCACAACAAAATGGTGTATCCGAGAGAAGAAATCGTACATTGCTAGACATGGTGCGATCGATGTTTAATCTTACTACTCTTCCCTTATCCTTTTGGGATTATGCTTTGAAACTGCATTCGTAGATATTGAATATGGTTCCAACTAAGAAGGTTGATAAGACTCCTTATGAAGTGTGGTATGGGAAACCTCCCAACTTGTCTTACTTAAAGGTGCGGGGTTGTGAGGCGTTTGTTAAACGTGACTCACTGATAAGTCGCAACAAAGATCATTAAGTGTGTCTTCGTAGGATACCCAAAGGAAACTATGGGTTACTACTTCTACTTTCCTTCCGAAAACAAAGTAATTGTTGCTAGGTATGGAGACTTTCTTGAAAAGGATCTCATATCTCATGAATTCGATGGGAGAGTATATGATCCGGAAGATGATCAAGAAGATACAACACCTTCTCGAAAACACTAGCCAACCTCAAGTAGAACACGAAAGTCCAGGCGCTCCACCCGAGATTGAAGTGATTCCCATTCGTAGATCCGCAAGGACTACGCGTGCACTGAGCGCCTATGTCTCAACGTAGAAGTCGAGGAAAATATGTTAGGGATCTTGGTGAACCCGCTAACTATAAAGTGCCATGATGAGTCCCGAAAAGGAAAAATGGCGAGTTGCAATGAATGGGAAATGCAATCCATGAAAGACAACGAAGTTCGGATAGAGGTTGACTTACCTCAAAATGCTAAGGTAGTTGGAAGTAAGTGGCTCTTTAAGATAAAGACCGACATGGATGGCAATGCACACACCTATAAAGCTCGCCTTGTAGCTCAAGGTTATACTCAAACCTATGGGGTAGACTACGAGGAGACATTTTCTCTGAAAGCGTATATTAGAGCTATTAGATTCTTATAGCCATAGTCTGCGTACTATGACTATGAGATATGGCAAATGGATGTCAAAACCGCTTCTTAAACGGTCGCCTAGATGAGGACATCTATATGGCGCACTGAAGGGTTTGTGAATCCAAAGTTTCGAGCGTGTATGCAAACTTCAAAGATCCATTTATGGGTTGAAGCAAGCATCAAGGCAATGGAACAAGAAGTTTGATGAAGAAATCAAGAAATTTGGTTTCACTCAAAATCTTGATGAGCCATGTGTGTATCACAAAGCTAGTGGGAGTAATGTTATTTTCCTTGTCTTATATGTCGATGACATATTGATCATGGGAAAAGACATTCCAAGTATGCAAGATGTAAAGTCTTATCTTGAGAGTGCTTTTCTATGAAGGACTTGGGGAAGCAAGATTATTCTGGGAATCAAGATCTACAGAGATAGATCTAGGCGGTTAATGGACTAAGCCAAAGTGTTTACATTGATAAAATATCAAGAGATTTAGTATGCAAAATTCCAAGAAGGATATTTGCCGATGCAAGTTGAACATGGCTTAAGTAATAAACTTTATGCATCAACACTGCCGAGGTGGAATACATGAGAAAGTTCCTTATGCTTTCTACCGTAGGATCTATCATGTATCTTTGTGAGATGTACAAGGCACGATGTGGCGTGCACGCACATTACCGATCGGTATCAATGTAACCTGTGTGAAACATCGGCAGTCGTTAAGAACATTCTTAAGTATCTAAGGGCTACTAAAGATATGTTTCTAGTGTATGGAGGAAATCCAGATGCGAACTTGATGTTCTGTGGTTTTGCGATGCGTCATTCCAAACCGATAAAGATGATACGAAGTCTCGACGGGTTATGTCTTTGTCATTAATGGAGGAGCAATTGATTTGGAAGAGCAAGAAGCAAACAACGGTTCGATGTCTATTACGTGTTGAGTACATAGTCGCTTGTAAGCTGCGATGGAAGTCGTTTGGATTAGGAAATTCATTTCGGACTCGGAGTAATGCCTCAATCGAATTGCCTTTAAATGTGTATTGTGACAACTCTCACGCAATAACATTTGCCAATGAGCCCGGAGTCATGAAGGCGCGGACATTTTCCTCGTCGATATCACTATGTTCGAGAACAAGTCGACATAGGTGAAATCAATCTACTCAAAGTTCATACGGATGAAAATCTAGTGATCCCTTTACGAAGCCTTTGCCAAAAGATAAACTTACCGACCATGCCGATGGGATAGGACTTCGCTTAGCTAGTAGTTTCATGCAGATCGTGATTAGTATTTGGATAAAGGATGTTATGAACAAATATTACTTTAATGAAATAAAATAGTTGTTTATGTTTATTTTTCATTTTCTTAATATTATATCCTATATTTGCATGTTTAATCCGTGAATAACTTATGTTATTCTAAATAGTCCGTTGTCGATCAATGATGTGGGAATGTCATTGAATTAAGACAAATCGAGTTTTGTAGAATATATTTTTAAAGTATATTGATCGTGGGACATACCGATTCACATGATATTAAATGAATTGAATATAGGACTCATCCAACTTTACATGATGATACTTTTGGATTTTGTCATTAAGTATATCATGAAGTGTTTATCCTCGGACTTGAGATACCGGATAAGCGATATGAATGTAGTGCATTTGTGTAAGATAGTCTAACGCTATCCGAATCGGTAGTTATAAGGGCTATTTTCAAGTGTTGCAAAATTCATGAGTTATGTTTGTAGTCAAGAGAATTTGTACTTTTGAATTTGTTTCAAAGCATAATACTATATTTGGGCCCTCGTAGGGTTGACAAGATGTTTGTATGGCCATACCCAAGATCTATCCGGAATACGTTCAGATGATTTGGTAATCTTGTTCAATCATATACAACGAGAAATGTAATATTAACTTATGAAATGACTTGATCCATATTCATAGTTAATATAGTATTAGTAACAAAGGATAAGTAAAATGATGAATCATTAAATGGTTTTTCAAGGAGACCTTGCTCGATTCGATCCGGGGCGTTGACGTGTGAAAGCTAGACTAACCAATGTCATTACTATATTTAGTAATATCCAAGTGGGAGTCGAAAGGTTTTAATGGATATTTAAATAATAGTATGTCCGGATTCGAACTCGAGACTTCGGGATTGCACACATTACGTATGAGAATTGATGTACATAATTAATATAAATAAAACGTTATTATTATTAATTATTAATCACTAAATAAAACATAACGATAGTTAAATAATTAACGAGGTTTGGTTAACGGTCGTTAAATATTAACTAGAAGGACTAGAGATGAAATTACAAGTCGGGAAAGTTCTAGAATCCCCTTGGGATGAATAGGCCGATCGGTGGGGGGTTTCAAACCCAATCCCACACAAACTTGGTCACCAAGATATGTTACCTATAAATACAATTCATTGTATTCATTCATAACCTAATCTTGGATCACCAATAACCTAAATTTCTCTCCTTCTCTTCTCCTCTTTGTGTGGCCGGTCGAATACCCTCACCTCAAGGGTGTTTCGATTTTTGCTTAGCTCAAAGATAAAGTGTTTGGTTTATTAGTGATTCAAGGAACTAGCTTCTCCACATCAAATCGCTATTAGTACGTGTGTACAAGAACGAAGAACAAGCACGTTTGAGCTTGTATTCCTTGGTGGTCGATTTGGGTGGGACGATTTTGTATAAACCCTAGTTTAGGGTTTTGGGTTTTGTTACTTGATCACATCATCGTTTGATTACTTGAATTGCTAAAAGGTACGCACTTTCTTGTTTGGTTAATTAATTACATATATTATTCCTATAGTCTTCCGCTGCTTGCTTTGATGATGTTATGTGTTTATGTATAATTGTTATGAGTATAAAATTTCAACAGTTTCACGTTCCCTACGGACTTCATAATTGTGGATGATATTAGCACGGCCATAGACTCTAGCTTGTCCCACGTTATTCTAGGAAAACCTTTCATAGAAAGCACTGGGATGACCTATGACCCCTCGTTAGGAGTAGTGTGATTCAAGGATGAGAACGACGACATAGCTTACCAAATGTCGTTTAAGATTGAGAAGTTTTCATCACTCTCTAATGATGAAAAGGAACTTAAGCTGTCGGTCTATTACAGGAATGATAAGGATAGGGAAAAGGGAGTAGATTATGTTATGACTAAGATTTTCGGGTTCTATAAGGATTGTTTGAACTTAGGACCGAAATATAGGACCGAGTGGGGAGAGGACGAACTCTTAGAGAGGTGCATCATAGGACACTTCTACAACATGGAATCCCCCGGTAGAGACCGTCAAGAGAGCGGTAATGAGAAAACGTAGGAGTACGACTACGAGTCTAGCTACAAGACTCTTAAATAAAGAAAAGCGCTTCGTGGGAGGCAACCCATGCTTAATTGTTTGCTTGTTAATGTCATATATCTTTTATTAATTGTTTATCCTCATGTTTAAATTTGTAAAAATGCTTTATTTTGTTTTTAACCTCGTCTTAATTGCATATAAAGGTATTTTACATAAGGGATAAGTGTAGGGAGGATTACACACGTTTTCAAAAGAAATGTAAACATGAGAATAACAATTAACCAAAAGATATATATGTTTGTTTGTTCGAGTCAAATGCTTGTATCGAGTCATAATGGATGTTTTTGCGAAATTTTTCCGATTCTAAAGATGTAAATTTTCCGAATTTTTTCGTAAAATCGCGGACCGCTTTTTGTCAGGATAACCGACGCGCCAGAAGGAGTAAAACATCGATCACTTTTCTCGTTTTCGAGCTACTTATAAATTTTGGAATTTTCCGTGTCTTAATTTTCTTAGAAATTCTGTAAACATCCATTCCACAAGCATTATATCCTAGTTTAAATCGAGTCTTAGATATATTATTACCGTCGATTTTACGCAAAGGTTTCGTGTGTTTTGTTCAAGTGTGCAGGTTTAGTTTGTCAAGAAGAAGTTACACAAGATTGGAAGGAGCTTTTCACGCAATAATTCTTCTTGGAAAGGATTTAACCACCACTTTACACGGATCCTACCGAGCTAATCGGGAGTATTAGTTCTTTCGTTTTGATTACCTTCTTTATCATTACTTTGATATTTTCGGGAACATTGGGACAATGTTCGGTTTAAGTGTAGGAGGAAAATAAACGGAACTTTGAAACTATGCTTATCCTTGATTATTTGCTTTGTCAATTGTGATTGTGTAATAAACCATGAGAAAATGTCGGTTAGGGTAATTTTGGAACCAAATTTAAAAATTTTCATGACATATAGGAGTGGGCCATTAGTCTTAACAAAAGCGCCTCACGGATAGGAAGTTATATGACTAGCACAAAAACCCTTTACCACCCAAATTCCACCCAAAATGTGAGGATCGCCTTAGATTAGTAGGAATTAAAAGCATTCATCTTCAATGCTTAGAGTGTGAACCGGTAGTATATTAGATTCTAGAACTTGTTTTGTGATGCATTCCGAGATCGCAAGTGAGACTACACTTGTGTAGTTAGGAATAACTAAATGATAAGAGGCATTAGGATAACCCTTGTTTGATACCCGTAATAGAATTACTTCTTCCACATCGGTTGAGTAATTCCCCACATCCTTTCGTTGTACTCATCTTTAGTACACGATACCCTAGTTAACCCCTCGAGCCTATCCTTTTCGCGGTTCTCGTGATGTTTCGGTTTTTCCGAATATCAATGAAGAGCATTGTTTACACCCCACCCCAAATATACACCCAAATCGCCTTAGCCTACCCCTTATGCACTCACTTTCGGTGCATTATGGTTATCACCCTAAACCCTTAGTTCAATTATCTCGTTGCTTGCATGAGTTGCTAAGTCGAGTCATATCCTTTGTATACAGCTTTGGGACGATTGGGATTCATGGGAAAAGTTAAAGTTTATGAAATGACGGAAGGGAACGTTAAATTCAAATTCTCTTTGTTTGCGTAATAATGTACCCCAAGTGTTTTGATCTTTTCAATTGGAATTAATTAGTGTTAGAGTAATAAAACTCAAGTGTAGGGATGTGCCTATTAATCCCTATCATTTTGATGTTACCATAGAGGATGGTAGAGTAAAAGTGTATGAAAAAAAAATCGAAAAAGAGAGAAAAAGAAAAGAAAAAAATAGAGATTAAAAAAAAAAAAAAAAAACATACGGGCTACCATCCTACATCTATCCTTTAAATTTATGTTTGTTTATTTCGTTACCTAGAGTTTTAGAGTGTCGAGTCTTGGCTTAGCAACGCCATTCTTCGTATCCATTTAACATAGAGATTTTGACTTGCCACCACTAAATAGCCTATCCCACCAAACTCTTGTTTCCTACCGTAAGCCTAACATTACAACCCTTTAAAAGACCTCTTTGATAGTCTTTCCTAGGTGCGTACGCCAAAGCGATGGAGGTTTGATCTATTCTCAAGCCTATGGTAATCTATGTACTAGGACCGGTTAATGAGTGTTTATCTTCCATTTCCTATTTGTTATATTTCATATATACACCCGAGAGAGATGTGAGTATCCAAACACCCCATGTGAGGTGCTAGTATGTAATTTCCGTGCTTGTTATGACTTTTATGGGCTTATATGTGTTGTGGACCATTTTAAATCAATGCTTCATGACCCCTAACTTATAAATTAATTGGCTAAAAGCACATTTGCTTGAGGACAAGCAAATAATAAGTGTAGGGATATTTGATAAGGTTTTAAAGGTACCATTTTGAGGGTCGTTTTAACCCTTATTTGATCACTTTTGTATCCGTTATTACTTAATATCGTTCCTTTTCACTTTTAGGTCTCTTGAAGGCAAAATGTGGAATGACACTTATTTGGACGAAAAGGCGAATTTACGAAGAAAATGGCCAAAGTCGAATCGAGACACTCAAAGTCGCTTTGAAAGCAGGCGCGACGGCGTCATCGTTTAGCTGCGACGCCGTCGGAGGATTTTTGTGACGATACGTAAGCTAAAACCCTATTTTCAAGTGACGACGTCGGGCTTTAAAAGAGTAGGTTGTCGCTACTCGCACGGCCTAGATGCGATCCGACGACGCCGAAAAGTCAAGAGGACAGCGTCACAGACATAAGGTGACGCCGCAAGGTTAACGTGGCCAAGACGAAACCCTAATGACGGCTACGACGGCGCCACAAAACATAAGGTGACGCCGTCGATATGTAATATTATATATAGAATCCGAATTTTTTAGTTTGAGGAGAGTCTTTTTGGAGTAAAAACCTAAAACCGAACCAATGGTGTCTTGTACAGTATTTTAGGGTTCCAAACCCTATCTTACATCAATATAAGTATTTACTTCATCAATTCAATTATGTCTTTGATTATTTGTGTGTATGCTTGCATGTTCTCCATGTCCGGCTAATTTATTTGTGTGTTTGCTTACGGAGTATGAAACTTAATTATTGAATATTGATTGGTTGTTTCTTATCTTAGTTGATTAATGATCTAGTAATGCGATAGGTCATTCGTTGTGTACTTAATGCTTGATTCATCTTTGTGAACCTTAGAATATAATTACCTGAGTAGTTGTAAGCTAAACCATCCAAAGAGTGCCTTAGAGTAAGAGTTTATTATCTCTAGTGGGTTTTGTAGAC
Organism: Chrysanthemum lavandulifolium; assembly: GCA_022545495.1. NCBI lineage: Eukaryota > Viridiplantae > Streptophyta > Magnoliopsida > Asterales > Asteraceae > Chrysanthemum > Chrysanthemum lavandulifolium. Next base: position 169,334,194 of record CM040244.1, read on the forward strand.
GAGACCCTTTGGTAAGTTCAAAGAGTTAGGGAGAAACGCATACCCTACAACTTTAGACACACAACGCAACTAAAAATAAGGAAGTGACAACTCAACCATCAATAGGAGATAATTAAGGAGTAGTAAAACCTAAGTAAACACATCTTTAAACTATCATACGAGCACACATTAATTAGACATAGACTACCACCACCTTAGTTTAGATAATTAGATAATAGTAGAGTAATCGGTAGAAATACCAACCCCCAAATCCAATACCCGAGATTCGTACCATTCAATTTCCTAAAAACATAAAAAGATAAAAATAATCTTCCTCAACCTTAACCTTAGCGTAGTAACTTCTCACTAGCATTCCTATTCCCTAGAGAATGATATCAATACCGTGGCTTACCCTAATACTACACTACAACGATTAGGTTCAACGCCTAGGGTGTTGAAAAACTTGCTCGACTAAAAGGAAGTTCCTTTGACCCCGAACGCTGCGTAAGCGTATCACCCACGGTTCCTCGTTGATCAAGACAAGCATCGCTCGTGATCGTATAATTCAAGAATTTCCTTGACAGGTTTCGCAATGCTCTAGTCGTTCTCAAACCGAACGCCTCATAGAAGACAACACGGAATGAGTGAACCAATGAATTGAGATTCACGATTGATGAAAAGAGATTTGAAAACAATCATGTACCGCTCAATAGAAATTGTTTTGCAATACAACAAAGGTTTTAATGAAAATCAATTATCAATCATAAACACCTTTTATTTTGAAATATTAGTACACGTCGTTGTGCTAAAGAAAAGAGTTTTAAGCATAACGACCGGTTTTCAAATGTATCCGTCAATCCATAACTCGAACTAGGATTGATTCAAAAGATTGAATCGCCCCATTGTTTCGTCATTGTCACATGGTTGATCTATTGGATAGATCTCACATGCCACCCACCAGAGCTTGTTTGATGTTGGCTCCGAAGGTTTTCCATCTTCATTGTGAATATTTAGCATATCACTTAGATGTTCGGCAATACCACAAGGATAATGCGAGGACTCATAAGATATAATCTCTCTTCCACATTGTGTGAAAGAGAGTCTTCATTGATGATGTCCTAAAGAGATTTATATGATGATCTCGTGGCTCTAGACTCAATTGTGCATATTTGGTACCTATGCCGGAGACTAGGAGAGGTCTCCTTCTTCAATATCAACAAACTCCAAGAGAAAGTCGATAGATAATGTCGGTTCCCGTGAGAATGAAACAAGTCCTTTTAAGAGGAACTTGAGTAGCTTGGGAAGTTGTAGTGCGGTCGTCCTTTGGGTCCATGACGCCTTGTCTTCAATACCGATGTTACCTTGGTAACCACCAAGAGTATATGAATTGAACCCGGTTTACGCCCTAAGGTTGAATAAATAGAGGGCTATTTATTTTCACCCTTTTCTCATTCAATTCTTTTCATTCTTCAACCCTTCAAGTGCTTACCGAGACTTCATAACTAGAACCTTGTTGGGTTTATTCTTGTACTAGCCTGTCTCATCCGCACTCTTCCCATATCTCACTTTTCTCCTTTTTTCATCATATCTAAGGACTCTACACTATCTAGTGGATTGTCCTCGGTAGATCCCTCCGGTTCGGCGGATCATGGGAACTAATACCTAACCTTATCATCCTTATATCACTATACATAAAGTAAATTTGGCGGTCTATTTGGTATTGTTCATCCATCATTGGAACCAATTGAAAACCATTTGAAAATCAATCCGGATACTTGTGATATATTATCAAAGCATTTTGTACCGAATTGTTTTGATATTTCTAGAAAAGAAAAGCTCCCCTCAACATGTGCATCATATATTTGAAATCGTTTTGGCACACGGAGGCAAGAGGAAGAATTAACTTTTTGATTACCATTTTCTAAAAGATATCAACATCACTTCCCTGATCAAATCAAGTAGATAAAGCATATTGGGGAAGGATGAGGTTTTCATAAGTTTGCTCCCCCTCAATATGTGCCTCGAGGTTTGAAAGAGTTTTGCACATATTAGAAGAGTTTGAAAGAGTTTTGCACTTAGAGACAGATCAATCACGTTTCAATTCTTTGTTGTTTAAAATAGATGCTCCCCCTCAACATGTGCATGGAAAACTTGAAATCGTTTGGCACATGTGGGGAGGAAAGCTTGCTAAACACTTATGAAACCATTTATCGAATTATTAGTTCAAATCCAATTTAAATCACAAATTCTCCCCCGATCACAATTTTCAAATCATTTGAGATTTGTGATCTCTGTAGATTAAAATTGATTTTGAACGCTTTTGAGGAGAATTGTGACTTGATTATGGAAACATTTTAACTGATAAGGATCAGATTTTGAGACTTTACACTCCATTGATTAAACATTCATGATTATCTTTTGAAAAAAATTGTATGACAAATAACCTTTTGATTTAATTGAAATCATTCTCCCCCTCAATCAATGACATATATTATTGATTGAAGGATAGCGATTTTGACAAACGTTAAGTCCAGATGATTTTCAAAAATTGAGTCCGAGTTATTTATCAAAGCAATTAGTTTTCATTAGATAGTAAGTAATTGTTTATAGAATCGAGCATGAGATTTGTAAAATAAGATAACGCATGGCTCGTTCTTTCTTTGAAAACGGTTCTTGCTGAAATGATAATAAACCATAGATTCACTTTCTTAATGTAATATTTGCTTGTATTCAATGTATTTTTGAGGTGACCTCCTTAGGGGAGATTGTTAGGATTTAGTAAATCCAGTTATTAAAGTGTCGGTCACCTTAAGTATATGTAATCGTTAGATAGCTCTTAGTCATAGTTATTCTATGTTAAGTTGTATTTAGTTAAGTAACACCGTGGAGGACGGACGGGTCTTTACCCACTGTATGCCTGATCCACAGCCCGTAGGTGGCGATTTGTGTAAGACTATAAATACTCTCTACCTCCCAAGGTAGAGAGTTGGAGCTCATAATAATATTTTCACTTTCTGTCACTAAGTTCCCAAACCTCTAACTATTTCTCTCTCTAAAAACATCATTGTGTACGCCTATTGTGATCATGGTTTGATGTGTTTGTGAAATCTAATATGTTACATAAACTCTATTTTCATTGGTTGACACAAGAAAATGACTATTATTTTAGAACATCTCAAAATGAAAATTGAGATTATAATTATGGGACGGATAAAGTATTCATGTGCTTTTTTTTCTCTTTTTATCGTATTCTGTAGAGATTTTAAAGTTTTTTGTTCGTATGGTGTCATAATCCACATAATGCAACTCAAGAAATTAAAGCGGAGTTCAATTTGTGTAGTTTTTATACCATTCGTTTGTTTGGTTAATGATAGATACCAACACGAACATGACACTAAGTTAAACATTTATTAGTTGAGGTTAACTGGGTTTGGGTCAAAATAGGTAAACTCATTGTTGTAAGATATTGGTTATTGTAACACACAAATAAACTAATCTATGGTTTGAATATATGAGAAGATTTTAGAGAGAGAAAGTAAGTTGGGAGGCTTTCTAGAGAGAGAAAGTGAGAGAAAAAGAGAAATATTAGATTAGATGAATGAAAGCTCCACCCTCTCCCTTGGTAGGAGAGGGTTTTTATAGTTCTTACAAATACGCCCTCTTTCGGGCTGTGGATCAGGTATATAGTGGGTAAGGACCCGTCCGTCCTCCACGATGTTACTTTAACTAACTAATAACTAATAAATAAGGCTAAGTCTATGAGCTAACATATGCTAGACTAAACTCGGGGTGACCGACTCTTCAATATGGATTTTCTAAATCCTAACAATCTCCCCATAAGGGAGGTCACCCCATAAATTACTATTTACATCCTAGCATTCAATCATGAAGTTCAATTCCGAGCTCGTAGACTTTAATTCTTCGCAATCTTTGTGCTTCAGTAGTGATTCTTCAAATGAATGTTCCTTTGCCTTGTGATCTTTTATCTTTCTTCGAGATCATCAGCCAAAGTAAATCTTTAGACCATCCTTTTGTTGTATCGCCTCCATGTGATATTGTGACTTTTGGACTGACATGCTCACACTTTGTTTGATCATGATATTTGCATCAGAGTTGCGGAAGCATTGCTTTAGGTCTTTAGATTATCATGATTTCTTTAAACGTAATAGTGAGGTGTGAGCATGTGGTTATGGATTGAATTCTCAATTTTGATCGATTGCAACCTTCAGATGTTCCCGCAAACAACAATTAGCAATAAAACACACGAAAGTGTCTTTGTTCACTTCGTTGAATAGGGTTGCAAGAACCACGGTTCCCCGCTGATCAATATAAATATTGCTCGTGATCGTAGAATTCTAAGAATCTCCTTGACGGTGGTTTCGCAGACTTGATCTAGCCGTTCTCAAACCGGAGCATCCCAAAGTAGACAATACGGAGTGAGTGAACCAACGAATTGAGATTCACTGATTGATGATAAATTGATTTGAAAAACAATCGTGTATTGCTGAAGAGAGAGAGTTTTTGCAATACGACAAAAGTTTTACGAGAAGAATCAAGTTTCAATCATAAATACTTTTTGTTTGAAAAATTAACGCCATCGATGTGCTAGAAAAAGAATTGTAGAGCACATCGAAAGGTTTTTCAAAAGTATTCGTCAATCCATTTCCTGGAACAAGGTTGATTCATGAGTGAATCGCCCCATCGTTGTTTTCCAGTTGTCACAAGTTTGATCCATGAAGGATCTCACATGTCACCCACCAAGAGCTTGTTTGATGTTGGCTCTAGAAGGATTTCCATCTTCATTGTGAATATTTTACATATCACTCGGATGTTCTGGCAATACCACGAGGATAATGCGTAGGACTCTCAATATATATTATCACTTTCACATTGTGTGAAACAACAAATCTTCATGAATTGTTTGTCCTAATGAGATTTATTGATGATCTCTTGGCTCTAGACTCAATAGTGCATTTTGGTTTCTTAAGCGGAGACTAGGAGAGGGTCTCCTTTTCAATATCAACAATCTCTAAGAGAAAGTCGATAGATTATGTCGGTTCCCGTGAGAATGAAACAAGTCCTTTAATAGAACTTGAGTAGTGGAAGTTTAGTGCGGTGCGTCCATTGGATCCATGATGTCTTGTCTTCAATACTGCGTTACCTTAGTAACCACCAAGAGCATAAGTATTAAACCCGGTTTCGCCCTAAGGTTGAACTATTGGAGGGTTATTTCTTTTCACCCTTTCACTTTTCATTTCTTTTTCATTCTTCAACCCTTCTGCTTACCGAGACTTCATTACTAGAACTTTGTTGGGTTTGTTCCATCCTAGCTCTATCCCGCCTAAGACTCTTCCCTTATTCTCACTTTTCTCCTTTTTTCATCATACCCAAGGACTTCTACACTATCTAGTTGGGTGGATCCTCCGCTCTCAAGGGATCACGGAACTAATACCTAACCTTACCATCCTTATATCTCCAATTCATAAAATAAAATGGTCGATGTTGTGGTATTGTTCTTCCGACCTTGAAACCAATTGAAAATCAATTTGAAAACCAATCAAGGTACTTGTGATATAAAATCAAAGTATTTGTACCTCAATTGTCTTTGATCATTTATAAATGCTCCCCCTCAACATGTGCATCGTCATGTCAAACACCTTAGATTCTGTCATTACTGAGATACTCAAACACTATGACGTGAAAACGTTTAGCACATAGAGGAAGGAGTGCTTGTTTGAGTCTTAAACAATCACCATTTCATCAGATTTGAAATTTAAATCACAATATCTCCCCCGATCAAAAATTTCAAACCTTTTGAGATTTGTGATCCCAATTGATTAAAATAATTTAGAAAATTTTGGGGAAAGATGTGGCTTTGTTTTGATACATACTGATAAAGAACATTTTAGTGCTCCTCCTCAATCAATGAGGGAGGGTGTTAGTGTCATAAGAATGAAAGATTTTGTGACATAGACACATAACAACAAAAAAGTATCTTTCACTACTTATGTTGCACAAAGAAACGTTAGGTGGTGGAAATGCAGAAGTTGTTTCAATTGTTGCTGTAAGAATGGAAAAAACATCTGCTGATGCAGTGAGACCTTTGTAGTTGTATATATCATGCAGACTATTCACAGAGATCTGAAATATTAGGTTCTTTTTCATCTTTTGTCGATCCAAGATATAGTTCCCTTTTCCTATCAACACCCAATCTTAAACTGGCAAAATCTGATCATCCAATTTTGTGGGAGCAGGAGCGGGAACATTCTCATAAACCATGCTATCTGCATACGTTAGTCAAAACAGATAGACATATATACATACATATGGTGGTCAACAACACCCAAACAGTAATCGACTAATAAAAGTCAATCCAACATCGAAACACATTCAATCAGATCACAAAGTCATGTGGATTATATGTGAATATCAAACTCGAATCATCTAATTCTAACAATAATATCCTATCAATTCAAAGTTGGCAAAAACCTTTTTCTGTTAATTATAGGATGATTAAATAAGCCATTAGATGACATAAATTTGAAAACACTCTCCCCCTCAATCAATGACCCGAGTCAGAGATTGAGTGACAAATTTCCTTTCAAATCAATCAATGACTTCAGCTCTTTTAAACTTTTCATAAAACGGGTCATTGATTGAGAGAAAATTTTTATGAAAACTCCAAGTCTGATTGATTTTCAAACAACTCATTTTCCACCAGTTTTGAAAAAACATATATTTTTTTGAAGAATCTTAGAAAGAAAAACATTTGTATAGGAACAGCCGTCTTTTTGGCGAAGAGCTTTCCTCATTTTGTTTTAGGATAAGTGCACGGTATTTATATAAAATTTGATTTAGCGAAGCACTTTCCTTTCTTTTAAAAACGGGTTACAGTCTGAAATAACTGCAAGCCATTTTAGGCATGTTTTGAAAACATTTTGAACTTCTGCTCGAGCTTCATCTAAAGACCCGTGTCATTATTGAATGACATTTTTAGGTCCGTAGATGTTATCGATACCGAAAACATGCTTTGGAAAAACTATTTTGGTATTTTCTAAGTTTTTCGATTTTTATGGATTTTGTTGGTTTTATATTTTCTATTTTCTTTTGCTAGTTATAAAATTTTCTATTTATAATTTGGCATAAGATATGTACAAAATAAATTATTCAATGTAAGAAGATGTTGACATGAATACCGAAAAGAGGATATCGGTCTGAATGTGGTAGAAGTCAGTAGTCAACATCTCTTAAATTTTCACCACCAAAGCTTTCGAGGCTCCTGAAAAATCGTCTAAACTTGAGCCTTCTCAATGTGAATCTTTGGTAGCTTTCCCCCAAACCGAAAATCTTCGTATTGAGACCACTTACCGCAAGTAGTTGAAGTGAAGCAAATAGTCTCATTGTATGAAGCTCAACAACCCGAAGTAACCGATAACACCAAAGTAACAGGTTGAAGCACTGATCTTCTCTGCGGTTATCAATTCCAGAATAAGTGATTAAGCCCGATCACGTGAACCTGTTGTACGTCCCTGATGTACACATATCTCTCCCCTGATGGTTACGATCTCATCGGAATCATCATAACATTGTGTACATGAAGCAATAACCGGAAGCACTTTATCATAAAACATATCTGCTCGTGAGAAGATGTCGATAAGCAATATCATCTCACACTCCAAATATTCTTCTCATATTTCTTCTCACTAAAAGCTGAAGTAATACATGCCAAAAGTATCCAGAGACCACTTCCCTCACGTAGTTGGAATAATACACCACAAGCCACGAGTTAAGACACTGAGTTTCTCTACGGTTATGACATTTGTCTTCCCGGAATAACTTCAATAAACAAGAAGTATTAAGTTCATCACGTGTACTCGTTGTGCATTTAGATGTATGTCTCCTTCCCCCTTGCTGGTTTTGATACTTCAGAATCAGTAACACATTATATACTCATATACATGAAATCTTGCGAGAAGAACATAGTTGGCTCAAATGAATCCTGTGAGAATCAACTACTACAGAAACTCTCTCTGACTATCTTAACCAACCTAGATGTAGGAAAATTGAAGTGACCACTAATGAAGTAAACCCGATATACCAAACTTGAAGCTGAAGTCGAATTCCCCGCATTTGTATCTTAAGCTTGCACTAATGTTGGAAGAACAGTGTCGAGAATTTATGCTACAAGCAAATCTCTAAGTACTCGATACTCAACCAAAGTATGAGGAATTAACACCTCTTGCGATTATCCACAACATCATCTGTGTGTGACACTGAGTACTACAACATAACTCCTTTTAGTGATAGTTAACCAGGTCTTCAACCATCCACCCCGACTGCTGGTAACTAGATAAACCAAGTCTTCTACTTAAATCTTAAGCACGAGCAAGTTATCAATGAAAGTCATGCATCTAACCAAATCCGACTTCAAGATAAAATAAAAACACGCCTTTGTGAAAGTCAACTTCAAAACCAGGTCTTGGGAAAGGAATACCAAAGAACGGATCATAATTCATAAGTGAACTTACAATATTATGATAGTCATTGTCAACGCCTTGAGAAATAACTGGAGATTGGGTTTCTTGAGTAGTCTGAGTTGTACTTCTAGATGGTGCATCTTGATCAATGGAAATTGAAGAAGGTAAACTAGTTGAGTCAGGAGCCGGAGCAAGAGCGTCAGGAACTGGATGATCAACATTCATTGGAGGTTGGAAGTATTCATCAAACATAAGTTGAAACAATGAATCCCAAACAGTAAATCCCAGACATCTTTAGTAAGTGGAACATTAGGCGTTGGAGGAGAGTCATATGACCATTATACAAAAATCCATCAACATGTAGATCCACTTCTCCTCCTCAAAAATTGCATATAATGTAGCCAATGCTATTTTTGATTGAGCAAGTGAAATAAGAATACGATCAATGTTAGGTAGATTCACTTGATGACTGACTGAGCATGGGAAGGGCATGAAGCTTGTTGATTAGAATGGTCATTTAAACTAGAAGATTTCTCTTCTTCCAAAGATAAAGCGCACTGAATCGTACAACTTTCTTTTCTTTGAGGAACGGGGCCTGAAGTGTTATCTGCAGACGCCATATTTCATGTTCATCAAGGTTGGGTTTCTTGAACCCCTGATTTATGAGGTATCACTCCTTTTGGCAACCAAACTATGAGTCTTTCCTTAATAGGAGTGAACGATGTACCTGCACTTAAGTGAATACTACCTGCAGTAACATTAAGAGTTTGATCGCATTTATATGGGTTAGTGATATCAGCATCTATACCAATTGGGGTTTCTCTATCAACCTTGGTTTTGCAAACAGTGAACATTTTCCTAGTAGGTATCCATCTAAGACCAGCAATCTTAAAAATTCTCCCCGTTGGCATCCACCTAAGGCCAGATCTTGGATTGTTTGGCTTCTCATGCATAATAGAATACTTGTTGAGAGAAAACCTTTGTCCTATAGCAATCTGCCTACCAGGTTTCTGAGTACAGCTCTTAGGTTCTACGGGATTGTTGTTGTTTCTAGTCTTATGGGATTTAACCTTAGCATGAGCATTTACTTTCTTCAGGAATTTTGTTATACAATTATCATGATTTGCATTAAAGACACGTTTCAGAAAATTCAAGCAAACAGATTGTTTAGGTTCAGAAAAAGATCTAGAATTCTTAGAGTGATCTGCTACGGGAATCGCTTTAATCGATAAGCAACTACTCTTGGAAACTAGACAATTCCAATTTGTTTGTTGAGTGCTCCTAGGTTTTGGTTTGCTGCTACTAGTTGTGTTCTGCAATTCATTAGAAGGCATTATCCGAGGTCATGAACCTAAGATTCCATCCTTTTGAAGTAGTGCCCTTTTCATAGCCTTTTCTAAATCATAGTTCTTGCACAAGTCATTCATATCATATGAATTCTGAATTTTAATGCTCGGTTTAGACACTGTTTTCGAACTAATTCTAGATGAGCTAGGTGTAGGTGTAGCTACTTGTCGAGGTTTAACAGATTCAGAAGCATTTTTCTTAGGCAAATAAGGTTAAGTGACTGGTTTTGTCAAAACTTGTTTCACATCAACCTGGGAGGCAAACCTGGTTTTTGAAGATTTTGGTCGTTCTGATATAAATGCGGTCGGTTGTCTAACAACTGGCCGGTTTCTATTGGGATGTAAAGCTGGTTTCCCCAAGATTGATGGTTTTGCAAACTTAGTGTTCACACTTTTCCCTGTTGCTTTTCTGAGCTTGTTCTTTAATGCTACAATTGTGAAACCCTTTTCCTGAAGTTGAGCTTTGAGTTCATCATTTTTGACCATCAAAGATGTAGTTTGTTCCAAAGACTTAGTTCTAGTTTCTTTGACAGAGTCACTTACTTCTATGTGATGCCTTCTCAAAGTCTCATTTTCCTTAAGTAATTTAGCCACATAAATTGCCAATTCATTATTTCTTGGTTTAATAGCATCAATGTCTTGTTTAGTCTTGACTAAATTACTTTTCTCATGCATACCGTAAATATGTTTCTTCAAATTGTTGATCATCGAGTTTTGGCTCGTCGAGCTTTTAAAACGCTTATTTCAAAAATTCACGAAATTCGTGAAATTCTTGATTTTTACATGGTTTCTTAGTTTGAAAACTTTCCTCCTTTCTTTGTATTGCAATTTCAAGTGAAATGCAATGTTTTTCAAGTATTGAGAATTTGTTTGAAAGTTCATCAAAAGCATTTTTATCAACCATATCATCAGTTTTGAAATGATTAGTCTCAGCCTCAACCAAGGAACATTTATTAAAATCATGTTCATCATCTTGATCAGTTTGTTTAGGTACATTAGCAGATGTACTATGTTGAACTGTTAAAGGTACCTCATCACATGACACATGTTCATTTACCGGTCTGATATGTGCATCCACATCATGTGTAACAAGAGTCACTGAACTGCTGGTTGTTTTAAGCTTATATGTCTCTGATCCCCTGCATGCAGTGACAACTGATCCAACATCCGATGCTTTACCCCACTCAACACTACTATATCTTGATTGCACCCGACATTCATTCACCTTGTCATCATACTGTGCTCTTTCCTCAATGTACTTCTTAACATTATCCAAGTGTTGGATTAATGTTTCTCTAAACACACCAACTTCCATTCCAGTGTGACTGGCAAAGAACCTTTCAGTCATATAATCGTCATAATCCCAAGTGTATTCACCATTGAATAATGACTGAAATTGTTTGTTGACCACCTGAATTGCAGTCTTGGATCCGGCTTCTTGAAATCTTTCTTTGTCAAGTTGTTGTTCAAGTTGCCCTAAGTTCAAGAACAAAGTGCCCGTGAAAGTTGATACATCTTGACGGAAAAGTGCAGTAAATGCTCGTTCGAATCCCGTCGTGAATCTATCTTCAACTAGAAGTAACGTGAAGTGTGAATGAAGTTGTCGAAAAGGTTCAATGCAACTATCCTTGGCAATAGTTTGCAATTGCTGTATCTAGTGCAATTCTGTCTCTTGTGAATTTGAACACAAAGATTCCTTTATGAGTGATTGTTGTTGTAAGACCATATCGCTATTTCCCAAATTTGTCGTTTCAGCTGTATCGAGGGGCTTGATTGTTGTTGCTTAATATGTAATAACAAGATTATTTTGACCCACCTGTTGCAGCTGGAGAAAAACATTTATTTTGTTAAGTACAAAAGAAAGTTAAAGCAATAGAGCAATGATAAGGATGCCTAATTCATGTGACTAAATATATGCCTAAATCATGTAGCTTTTGACACATGTCATGACGAATTTCTCTTGTCTCATCTTAACCTTTGAATTTGCCACATGTCTTTCTTATGTTGTTAGGCATATCCTTAGGCACAATAATTAGGCATGAGGATCATTTTCCAAAGCAATAATGTGTTTTTATGATAGAAAGCGTGAAAGGAAAATTGATGCAAAAGAGTATATATAGAGTTGTATTAAATTTAGAGGGGTGTTAAAATCTAAAGCAAGGAGTAAAAGTATAGATTTTAATGAGTTTAGTGGTTAAAGTGTTATATTGATAAAATTAAGAGTAAAGTCCAAAATACATCACTGTGGTTTTTCCTGTATCTTGCTTTACATCTCTAAACTTTTTTTTGGCACAAAACCATCCCTCCGTTAGTAAAGTTGGCACAAATACATCCATTTGTTAGTAAAATCAGTCAATGAGGACTAACGGTGCAAATATTTCTCCGTTATCTCCTAACGGAAGAAAAAATATTTCCACCGTTAGTCCATAGGACTAACTATGCAATTTATTTTCGAAAATAAATTGCATCGTTAGTCCTCCACCACCATCACCACCAACCCACGCCACTACCCCCACCTCCACCGCCGCCACCCACCACCACCACCCACCTCCACCGCCGCTACCCACCCAACACAACCACCACCTCCACCATCGCCATCTCATCGCCATCCCTCCACCGCCATCGCCATCGCCACCGCCACCACCACCGACCGCCATCCATCACCACCGCGCCATCACTTCACCTCCACCATCGCTACCCACCACCACAACCACCACCTCCACCATCGCCATCCACCGCCATGCCGCCACCACCACGCACCACCGCCACCACCACCTCCACCATCATTCGCCGCCACATTCCACCACCACCACCACCCAAGGTTCAGATGGTGGGTGGTGGCGGCGGTGGTGCGGCGTCAGCGGTGGTGGTCAGCGGTGGTGGCGGTGGAGGCGGTGAGTGGTAGCGCGCGGCGTAGTGGAGGTGGCGCGGTGGAAGTGGTGGTGGCGGCGAGGTGGCGGCGATGGCGCGGGCGAGGCGTGATGGTGGTGGTGGCGATGGTGGCGGGCGGGCGGTGGTGGTCGCGGGGCGGTAGGTGGTGGTGGTGGCGATGGTGGCGATGGATGGCGGTCGGTGGTAGTGGCGGTGGAGGTGGTGGCGGTAGATGGCGATGGTGGAGGTGGTGGTTGTGGTGGGTGGGTAGCGGCGGTGAAGGTGGGTGGTGGTGGAAGTGGTGGCGGCGGTGGAGGTGGTAGGTGGCGGTGAAGGTGGCAGTAATGGTGGTGGATGACTAACGATGCAATTTATTTTCGAAAATAAATTGCATAGTGGTGCAAATATTTTCTCTTCCGTTAGGAGATAACGGAAAAATATTTGCACCGTTAGTCCTCATTGACTGATTTTACTAACAGAGGGATGTATTTGTACCAACTTTACTAACGGGGGGATGATTTGTGCCAAAAAAAAGTTTAGGGGTGTAAAGCGAGACACGGAACAAACCACTGGGATGTATTTTGGACTTTACAAATTAAAAGGATGTTAAATTTTAAAGGGAGAATTGCATATATACCCACGAAAACTTAAAAACTTGAATATTTCCCCAAAATACAAGTTTTCAATGCATGATGTACAATGCAAGTTAAGCATGTTTTTTGTATATACGCAAATATGCAAGTTTTAGTGAGTATATATGCAATTGCCCCAATTTTAAAAGTTAATATGTTTAAAAGTTATATTTTTATTTATATATTTATAAAATTTGAGTTACATGCAATAATGTAAGTATTAAAGATATAAAGTTTAGTAATAAATTATTAAGTAAAGCTTTATGCAATAAGCGCAAGTATTGAAGCTTTGAAATTTTTTTATAACTTCAATAATAATAAAAATATGTTAAAAAGTAGATCATGTGGCAACAAATGTAACTATTCAAGACTTGAAACTCTTTTATATTACTTTAAAAATTGACTTTCATGCGATAAAATTTTAAACTTTGTTAGGCTGGTTTCAGCAAAAGGATTTAATCTTCTTATTTTTACCCAAGACGCCGCCTTTCTTTTTCCAATGACTTTCGGTGACAGGTGCCTCAAAGAAGTGCGACCATGTTCATTTAAAAAAAAAAAAAAAAAAAACATTTTTACACAAAATAAATTTTCATTAATAATTAAAATGTTACATAATAATTCTAATAAAATAAAAACATTACGAAACTTATTAAACCTTACAACACTTATTAAAATCTAGGTTGTGGCGTGTCTCGATCGAGTCTTTGATTTCCGTGATTTTTTGTTGTCAGAGAATGCAAGAAAGATGGGTCGATTGACGCGCAATAGAATATGATATCTTTATCATTGTTAGTTTGTTGTTGTGGAGCTTGTTGGGATTGATAATCGAAAGCAATGGACGGAAATTGATGCTTGGTGAGACACCTGTTAACCGGAAATTTGGATCCGTGTTAAAATATGGGCGCTTGTGCCAAACGGATTTTAGGCCTTTTGTTGTAGTGTTTTCTTAGACATTTTGATAGAGATGATTATGAGATTTTTTTATAGAGGATTGTGAGATTTGTGAGTTTAGTTCAATACGTTGCAGATTTATAGGGTAGTTTAGTTTTTTTTTTTTTTTTTTTAAACAAACGGTAAAAAATATTTTGCAACGGTAGGATTCTATTTTTTTTGTTTGGATATGCAACGGCACAAAATATTGGATGTTTGTGGTTTGGTTTAACTCGATCGAGCAGAGGACGAAATGGGGTGTGAATATTGGCGATCGATTGCCTCCGCAAAAGGACGATCGATGAGGAATCGATCGCCTAAGTCGATCCTCGATCTCTATTGAAACCAACCTTATAAACTACTACTATGATTTAATAATCCGAGTTACTAGCTTTTTAAACTGGCGGTTGTAGGCCTCCTTTTAGTCAGCTTTAGTCAAGCAATGTCAAAACATTGTCATGAAGCAAACGTGAATTCTAAAGATTTAAAACTCTTTTACAATGAAGTGTATGGCACAGGTGAGCATGCTTAGTAACTCATTAAGCAACAAATTCATTAAAGTCACAACTTATTTACAATGAAGTGTATGGCACAGGTGAGCATGCTTAGTCTTTTGTAAACTTGAAAGTGTGTTTGTGACATATGACAACTCAAAATACTGTAGATGAACGGTAACATTTGAGTTGTCAAGTGTTATTATATAAAGAGTAAACTACACCATTCGTCCTGCAGAATACGCCGACCATCAAGATCATTATTCGACCAAAAAATTGATCGTTGGTCCTTAATCTGTAAACATTACCATCGTTGGTCCTCACACTAACTGGTTGGACTAACAGGCTAAGTGTTAAGTGGAGGTATTTATGTCTTTTCCCACCCTTTTTCACATGAGTCCCACCATCTTCAATTATTTTCTTCTTTAATCTATCTTCTTCTCCTTCTTTAAACCATCACCACTATCGTTTTCACCCACCACCACCAGCGTACACCACCATTGTAACCACCTCCAGCCACGTCATGTTTTCCAGCTACTTTCCAACCACACCATCATGTTTTATAACGACCTCACCATGCTGTCACCACAACGTCCTTTTCCGGTGATAAAACAATAAACAACTTCAAATTAAACCACTATCATAGATCAAATCCATCAAAAATAAAACACTCACCTTCTTTGTCACTTTGCACACCCATATCATAACTTATCAAAATCAACAGCTATGAATAACTACAATAAAACAGCACCATATAAATGTTTTAGATATCCTTTTTGGCCCTCATTTCCATTTCTTTAATTTTTCTTGCAATAAATAACTATTTTAATTCAAAACCCATTCTAAAAAACAATCATAAGTCCACCGTAGACTTTAATCTAACATTCTATAAACAAAAATCAATTTACCAAAAAAAAAAAAGTTACGGAGTAATATTTTTTACAAATCAAGGTTCTGGTAGTGGTTTTTCTGGTAATTTTCAATGTTCTTCGAATCAAACCCACACAACCGACTACGAACTACCGTCGTCTTCCCTTCTCCAGCACCAAGACCACGGGCCACCCCGACCAACATCACACGTCTTCAAATCATACATCTCAGTTTGTTTAATTTCGAAGATCTGCTATTTTTGGTATGAATCTTGATGGAGGAGATATCGCTTGTCGACATGCAATTTTGGGTTTTTTTCGTTTAAAAATAAAAATAAAGGGTTTGTTGTTAATAATTTGAATATCAATGTAGTTTAATTTTAATCCGTAGGTTTTGATTTTATGAAAATGAAATGTTGATGTTTGTAAAGAATGAGCATAAGATATTCATTTGTTGTTTATGGGTCTTGATTTGGGGGTTTGTGAGGTGGTTGGGTATGGTGAGAGTGGTGGTGGATGGTGGTTGGTTAAGATATAGATGAAGAAGAAGAAGAAATGAAGATGACTACTTTTAGTTGGTAGTTGGAAGTGAGTAATTTTGTTGGTTAAGATATAAATGAAGTGGGTCTTGATTTGGTTGGTTAAGATATAGATGAAGAAGAAAAATAAAGAAGATGAAGTTGAAAACAAATGGTACAAGGACCAAAATACCCTCACATGGGTATCACGTGTTGTCATTTAACGCCTGCTTTCGGTCCAGGTTAGTGTGAGGACCAACGACGATTAACGTTTGTGAGCTAGCTTAACCAACGATGCAATTTTTTAACAAAGATTTAAACTCATGGTCAACAGATTACATGCATGACGAATGGTGTAGTTACTCTTATATAAATAAATAAATATATTATGTCCCCGACTTTTTAATCTAAGAGAAAATGAATGAAGTTAAGATGAGATTTCTAAAATCCCGTGTTCTTGAGTTTTGCATGAAACTGAAAAGTAGAGAAGGGAAAGAGAGGAAAATGAACAAAATTTTCTTTAGAATTGAAAAGTAGAGTAATAGTTTGATTGTGACGGAAGTATTAAAATGTGTATGTGACATGGACTATTACTGTGAGAGTGTTAAATAACATAGCAGATAGCCCATTAATGTTGAAACTAGAGGCCCAAGAAAAACATCTCAATATTTACAGTGTGTTGGGAATTACTTATTTATGAGAGTTTATGGGCTTATAGCTTTCTCAAAACACACAAGCTCAAAAAAGGTTTGGATGTATCCAAGTAGCTTAAGCTTATTTGAGCTCAAATAAGAAAATAAGCCCTATTTCTAAAGCCACTTTATTTGAGCTTTTTAGCTTATTTCTAATTTTCTATCATTTACAATTTTGGCCTTACATTATCTTTTGTAAGCCGTTTTCTAGGATGTTGTCCGTTTTAGTCATTTTACGAATAGTTGGTATCGGAATTACATAAGCTAATCCATAAGCTATTTGAGGCCGTGTGTTTTGATAATACATAAGCTCAGAAGCTCCTTCCGTAGAAAAACCTAACCTCCTTAAATAAGCTAATTCAAACGCCTTTCTGAACTTGCAATTTGCAAAAGTAAAATACAAGTTTGTTTGCCGGTTTCCCTAATGCCTAATGTAACTTTTTTTCATTTGTGTTTTTCATAAAAGAAATAAGAGGTCAGATAAACATTCACTTATGTTTTGACTTTACTTTTTTATAAAAATTTGTGCTTTCCTGTTTTTGTTCTATATAAGCAGTTTTTGACAAAGAAGGAGTGACGACTTTTTATCAATTTTATTTCACATATTGCTCATTTCACCTATTATAATCCAAATTCTCATTTAATGAATGTATCCTTTATCATTTAATGCAGAGTTAAGTCATACTTGAGCTTTTGACGATCGATAATGAATGATGTGCTTTAAATTATATTAACTCCTTTATATTTTTCGACTTAAGGAAAATGAAGAAAAAAGAATTGTCCTAAGATAAGTGAAAAGTACAAAGTCAAAAATGCGTAATAAACACTTATTTGACTACATTAAATTTGGCTTAAAATGTACATGTATATATTTTAGCCAGAGTGTTGCTTATTTAGAAATTTAAAAAGTCGCTAGTCAAACATTTTTTTTCAGATTCATGTGTCAAATCTCAAACATTGTATTTTCACAATAAGTTTGGGCAAAGCTTTAGAAGTTAGAACACACTATTAAGGATCAAATGAGAAGTAAAATTAAAATAAAAAAATGGTAAGAAATCACACCAAGATATTTCAGATGATTAAAGAAACCTCCTCGCTTAAAACGCGCTACCAAATTTCTTCTTATTATTCTTACGAGATTTCAATTCTCTTCTCACTCAGACATCTTCCTACTAGAGTGAAAATTTTCCATTATAAAAACCTTTTATCAACTATCAATTATGACGACAAGACATGCCAAATATCATGGAAAACATGTATTATACCTGTTTAATTTGGCTCCCTCCGTACATGCATAAAATACCTGTGTTACTAATTATTCTTTTTTTAAACAACAGAATTTTATATCAAAACATCGGTATGACGAGATATCATGTCAAATAATGAAAAACTACAACATATAGTAGCATTTAAAAGAAGAGAAATGATATATTCAAAAAAAAGTTTACAAAAATTTGTTCATACAGAATGACTGATCTAACTCACTGGCATTTTATTGAGAGGACAACTTTTTATAAACTTTTAGTAGATATAACATTTCTAGTAAAAGAATACAAACCCAAACGAGGTTATCTAACATCTATTCCGATCTAAGAAGATGTTTACTATATTTTCAAATCAAATACCCAATTAGAGATTGTGATGGCATAGGCTGAAACCATGCATTCGCATCGATTCAAACCAAGAACTCCGGTTAAGAATAATGGTGTCTTTCAAAAGGTTTAAATTAACGGAGAAACCTCACCTTCATACATCTTTTGGTGTCGACTAACCATTCTCCAAAGACCAATCTCAGGCAATGTTCAGTTGCTTTCTGCGAACCGGGAGGAGTTGAGATTAAAAGCAATACATGTTTATCCTAAATCCCTCCATTTCCCGATCTAACAAGAACATTTGCGCTGATAGAAAAGACGCCTGAAGGCTAGGCTCAGGATTAAACGACTAAGCGCACGGTGTTGGTCAAAATGTTGTGAAAAGAAGACGATAACCATAGCCCATATGCATGTTTTAGCTGTCTTTTCGATTTTAAAGTGTATTACCCGAAACACAATAAAAGAAAAAAAAATTTATTATTGCCAAAGAAATTGCAAGTTCTTTCTTGAATCTCGAAATGATGACTATTTACGTTACTATGCTTGTAAGAAAAATTGCAACCCTAAACCATAATTTGTTCTCAATTAGTTTGTAATCGTAATTTGATTAATTGTACTCTTTTTTAATGTTATCTATACTACTTTATAAAGTGTTTAGGACTTTCTAAATAAAGAAGTCTTAAAATTTTAAGACCAAAAACATTTCTTTAATAGAAATTAATAAATGCATGAGTTAACGTTATTCACCATATACTTCCACGACAATTTTCATAAATAAAAGAATATTCCTTCATATACCTTGTAATTGTAACAACCTTCAAATATTTATACAATTCATTAATACACCAAATATTTATACACCCATTAAGTGTTGACCAGAATAAATTTCAAACCTCTCACCAGATATGTTCAACCTAAAAATCAAACACCAATACGAAACACACTCTCTCTCTTTTACGAAGACCAATAAATTATGACAGATGCAGCACCACCATATCATGCAAGCACCCTTCTAAGATTTTATTATTATTATTTAACTTTTGTATATTATTAATCTTAATGTAATTCAATTATTACAATAATTGATGGTTTAAAGTTACATTACTTTTTTTCTTTGCTTGTGCTTCATTCTTGTTTAGTCTAGTGAAAACCAAAAATTAAATTAGTTTTACTTTGAGAGTAAAAGTACTACTTTTATTTGACACTCAATTACTCCAACGGTAGTTTCACTTTTGCAAGGCCGCCATATATATGCAATTCACCCAATGCTCTATAGTTTTCCTCTTAAAATCCTTACTGATAAATAACTAATCGAATCTCTTGCATCAAGTATAATAAAATGTATATTTACAAACCTTGGCTAGAATAAAATGGGTTCTAATATATAATTCAGTAAGTTATTTTTGGTGAAACTGTGAAAATATATTAACTCAAGAAAAACAAGATACATTCTAAGCATCCAAATCAAAGCTAGTTTATAACTTATATTAAAGGTAACCACAAAATTACGTGTTTCTAAATAATAAAGTAAAACGTATATAGATCAAAAGATGCCTTCTATGAACTCGAAACGATTTCGTAAAGCTTCCAAAAAAAACAAGATAATAATTATATAAGTCACGTCAATCCCAGGTGATGTTTAAAAATAGGATATTTGAATGTCAATTCACCTGTGAAGATATAAATGGGTAATAGGTAGGTAGGGTGGACATCATTCTGAACCATACTCAGTGGAACCATAAAGTTGTTGTAGCCTTAGCCTGCCTCACTAGGTCCGGTCTATTGGGCGTGCCTCCTTTTCTCATCAATGTTCCTGTGCACCCCACCCTTTAACCCCACCATCCCTACCCCTTAAACATCATCACAAATGTGTAATTTTTACACTTTAATTATGATTAACACCACATTGGATTCACATAAACCCTCCAAAAGCCCATCCTACCTCCACCGCCCTTTAAAAGACACACAAACTAAAGACATTAACCTTTTGCTTCATCACAGGTTGACCTTCATTTTTCTCTGGGTCACTTCAAAATCTTTATGGACACGTATAACATTTTTGTTGCTAGAAAATTTTCACTTTGATATAAAGTATGATATAAGAATAAGGAAATGACGCTTACATTACAATATAGTCAATTGACTAAATATTTTTGTAAAATTTAAAACTTTTATAGTTCAATCCAAGTTTGAAGTTCATGATATATGTTTTCTTCCTGTTCCTTTCTTTTTTTTATTTTCAAAAAAAAAATATAAACAATTGCTTATATTGTAATGTAGGCATCATTTCCCTACAAAAATAATGCACACTCGATCTCATTAGAGCAGAGCATAAGAAGATATGACGTAGACAGTCAAATGCTTATCCGAGAGTGAACGGACTACTTTCTTCGGCATATAATACATAAATTTCATAAGTTCTCCATTTGGTTATCTAGTCTTAGGGAAATAATGGTTGAATACAAGTACTTGATAATTGTACTAACTTGATTATTAATTATGGCACATTATGTTAAAGATCATTTATATACATTTATTTGAATACATTATGGATTATAATAGCTACTTTTTTTGTTGTTTGCACATGCTATCATATAATGTTTGCTTTCGTTGTTTAAATACAACAGTCTGTACAGTTAATATGATACATCATTTAGCTATTGATCAGATATATTAAATTGTAGGGGTGTGCAAGAAACCGAAAAACCGAACCTAAACCGAAAAAACCAAGAACCAAACAAAAACCGAAACCGATTGAAAAACCGACGGTTCGGTTTTATATTTTGAAACCGAAGTTTTTGTTCGGTTTGGTTTTAGCTTTAAAACCCACCAATAAACCGAACCGACATTTAAAGTCAAAATAATATATCTTCTTATTGCTCATAAATAATATAAGACGTTATCCCGATATCTTTCTTTACATTACCGTCATTAACGATGAATTTCACATGTGTAATAACTCATAATATTTTATTTCATAACAATATACATAACACAATGTGCTTTAAGGTAAAAAAAAAAAAATGGTAATAAACGTTATGCTAACACATTTGTTTGAATGTTAATTATTGTCCTCGCTGAATACGGTGCAATTACATCAAAAGATTGAAGAACTTGTTCCAACATCATTCTTTTTCGCTTATACACCCTTCAACTTTCGGAACGTTGCGACTTGACGATGATTTTGCTTTACCCATTTTAGATCAGTTGTTCTGATCAGGTTTAAGATATGGTTGTATTTTATAATATATGTCAAATCTACTTTAAAAGATACCGATAAATCGATAAACCGAAAAACCAAAACCAAACCGAAAAAAACCGACAACCAAAACCAAACTGACACAAAACCGAAACCGAATGGTTTCTAAAATCAAAACCGAAAATTTTGGTTCGGCTTTGATTTATACAAAACCGAACCAAACCAAACCATGCTCACCCCTATTAAATTGCCTTAATAAAGTGATGTTACTGATTCAAATAACTGTAATGGATATATTAGCTACAACGGTTGAATGCAAATGAATAATATCAAAACTGTCATATAACTAAAGAATTACTATGGTACAAATGTCAATATCATATATCACCAGTTTTTCCCGGTTGAACATTCTAGAAAATAAAAGGTGACCCGACTTTTGTGAGACCAAAAACATGTATTTATATTTAAGATTATTATTACGTGTAATTAACTACTATTGGATACGAAATATTCGCAACACATGACAATATTTTTATGCATGCAAGATAAGTTAGGTCCATCGGCTAGCCTTTTGTTAAAAATGTTTCTTTTGTTGAAGAAAAGCAAGACTTGCAAGCCAACACTAACAAGAAAACGACCTCTTTTAAATTTATTATGTGTTTTTGAATTACATAGTTGCACGATAAGTCTATGAACGATAAGGTCATAATTTTATTCTTCATAAAAAACTAAATTTAAATATTGCCGCTTTCATATATTGGCTATTTTCATCAAGAGATGAAAACGTATTCTTTAATCATGGTAATACAAGATTCACATCTTTTATGTTGACCAAAACTCGATATTTATCTTAGACAGTAGTCAATAAACTTATAACAGTTGTGAGAATGCCCCATTTATCAAATTGCTCCACTAAGCATCTCCATTCACAAATGAACACATTTCACTAAAAAAGACATAAATACAAATTTAAATTTTATCTAAATATAGTGATTAACACAAAAGTCAAAAAGACATTTGGCTTTGCTTATACATTATTGATGACACTGACATAATATAATATTAACCACGAAATAAAACAAATTAATTATACTTCTTCTAAGAATATACTAACGAACCTTCGGTTACAATAATTTCTAAAACAACATGAGCTATTCTAGATTACATAAACCTGAATGCCCACAAAACTGAAAAATACCCATAAAAAGCTACAAGAAAAAGTAAAACAGACCCTGAAAAAGTTAAATTTTCTATTACTCAAGCTTCTTAAAAAAAGCTGTTCGAAAAAAGAGATTGATAAATGATTACAAACATAGCATGCTCACCCACAATCATCTCAATCATCCTTCTTCTTTTCCCCTTTGCTATCATATCAACACTTATGATTTTAGTCCACCACTTTATGCAAACCAGAACTTTTTTCTATCAAGTCTAATTGTTTCGAGTAACAATATACTTTATCTGTCTTACTTGTTATTAATAGTAAGTTACATGCATTTAGGTTACCAATCATAACATAAGCCTTCATTTTCTAAACAAATAAAATACATGTACGCTACTATGATTGTTAATATTTGTAACATTACATTAGTATAATCGACAAAATAAATAAAATATCTCACTATTCTAAACAATTAAGCATTTCACAAGAATGGCTTGAATGAATGAATCAAGCTAAGCTTCAGTTGGAGCAGCAATCGAAAGCTGCTTTAACCATTCGAACGTTCGATGTCGTGACACTGCTTGTTTCCCATTATCCCCTTCCTTCGACACTTCCACGACATTCTTTAAATGTAACAAACTTTCGTCTTTTGTTGTTTTCTTTTTAGGTACTGTTTCTTTTATCGTACGTTCAACTGAATCAACCGAACATTTACACCCTCCAACAAAAAACAACCTTTGCTTTTTCTTCATATTTTTCCGAGGTGGTTTTTCCATCTTGTTCTGGTTCTGCATCTGGTTCTGGTTCTGGTCAGCGGTACTATTCATGCCACTACTGTTACTACTACTATTACTATTATGACTTCCGAACCTTTTACTTCTGTTTTTCAAATCCGATAACCCGATCTCTTGTGGTTTAACTAGCCCGACTTGTAGAAAACTCCATAACGACGCGTTTTTCGGGTTCGAATGCGAAAGAGCCCGAAAACTTTGAGTTCGTATTTGTGGTGATGGACTAGGGTGTGAATGAAACTGGTTTCGAACCCTAGGCTTATATTTATTATACCCATTTACACGAATTGTTCTTGGATCAACCATAGAAGTTGACCGGTTAATTTTTCGAGTTAACGATGTGGTATCCGAGGTGACAGAAGTGCTAATGGAGTGGCGTAACGGAAGAATTTGACCTTGAAAAAAGACTTCATCCGCGTTACACATATTTTCAGTCGAAAAAGTGGTGTTGTTGTGACAAGAACCAAACTCGAAGTCAGCTTCGGGATCATTGTCGTGTTGTTTTGAGGTTGTTTCGGTTTCTTGGTCGTCGTTTGTTGGAAGGTCGCATAGAGATAATGTTTCTTCATCTTCTTGTTCTTGCTCTTCATCTTGTTGAAAACATTGATTTTCATGCGAGTTGAATTGGACCCATTTACCGTTGCAACAGATTGTTGCCATTTTGTGTGTGTGAAAATGTGTAGTGTGTACTTTGAATATTGAGTAAATAATGGGTGAGTTTGGTTTTTTATAGGGGAAGTGGGTTGGGGAAAATGTAAAGTTAGAGGGTGTAAAAGGGAACACGTATGATTATACAAGGTGAAAGTTACATATTCGGTTCTTTAGTTCGAGTTATTCACAAGTTTAGCTCATTACTTTTCTGAGTTAAAAAGGTAGTAACATTTTTGTTCGTTAATTTCTACTGTTGTTTAGTAACTACACAGTATTTGGTGACGTGAGCTCGATAAGAAATAACTATGTACATTTTGGTAACATAAATGTTTTTTTCCTCTTGAGACATAGAAATATTTTTACTTTAACGCATACTATTATATCCTTTCATTTGTAATGTTATAGATCCGTATCCACAGATCATAGTTCTATACTATACACGATGGTCAACAGGTCGTCAATTGTTAGATCACACATATACAGTATGTTTTGTCTAGTTAAAAATGTAACCGATTCTCTCTAATGCTACTATTTTGGTTGGAACGTCATTCAATAGATAATCGTGCAATGGTTCGAATAGTCTTATACAGTTCGTAACCATTACGACACATTGAGTTTCGTTTAGGCGTTAGTCCTATATCGTGACATTCGTATCCTTATAAATTTCTAATCAATCTTCCAAGCTTGATGACAAATTTGATTCAACTGATGGTCGTCACTACATATATAGACCCACAAAACATATTTAATTATCAGATACAATAATACACATACTAAACATACCTCATCAAATGAAATTTGAAGAATTTTGAAGCAAAAATGTTACTAAAGATACAATTAAGGGATACTTTTTGTAAAATGAAAACTTAGATATAAAACTGAGAAGTATTTTTACTACAAGTTGGGGGTAAAGAAGCTTAGCCGGCCTGCCAAGAGGCAGATTCACTTAAATTAAACATATGTTCTCCTTTCATGCCATCTTCATTATCCGTTTATAACTCAACTTGTAGTGAATTCAAATGTTACATATTTTGAGTGCATCCGCCACTCCGCATAAAGTGTGACTAGTAGCTTTTTTAGTATTGTTTATAACTTTTGCTGGAGGTCTTTCTGGAATCAGTTCATTTACTCTCGAGTAGAAGAGTGAGCGTCTACATCTCACTTCTTTCATACATCACTCTGACAAAATTATGTATTGTTGTTGTTGTTACAGTAATATTGTTTATAACCTTATAAGTCCACCATTATAGCTCTTGACTAGATAAACAAAGAAACTACGGAAACAAATGTGTTTCAACGGATTTTATAACCACAAATATAACGTAAACATTTATCAATTTACAGTAATGCACAAATTCATAAGTCATACATATTAGTTTCTTTTCTTTATGTTATTTCAAAACTTGGTGCTCGAGTTTCTGCCACTCGAATTTTCGATTCACTTTTATTTTTCATCAAATGAATGTTTTTTTTTCAAGATACATTTAAGCTAATATAGCATGATATCAGAAATTTCATTTTTACTACATTACGTTCGGCAAACCAGCGACCGCTGCAAGATGTTAGATATAGTTGTAGTTGTAACGTGTTAATTGCAGTTGTAAGCTGTAATGTTTTGTTTTGTATAAAGCATTTCTTAACAAGCTTTGTAACCATACAATTGTAGTAAAAGATAAACAATAAACGATTCCTCTGTTACTCGTCTAAAATAAAAATCCAACCACTAAAAGTTTTTCGTTAAATAAACATATAATTTTACATGCTTCTAGACGCTCTAAAAATAACCGATTATTGATTCTTTAATCAGAATAACGTTAAGTTTTGCTAGCTAATTAAGTATAAATATATCAAGTCTCGTTGTAATTGGTAAAACTTTCACTATCATGGTTACTAAACAAAGTTACAAAAATTCTTATGGTGAGCCTGCTTAGATACCAAATCACACTACCAATCGTGATTAGCTTCGTACGTGTGTATTTTTAAAAATTAAAAATAGCAATTCAATTTGGGATCAAATTGGCAACTGCAGGTTGCATGTAACTACAATATTTTAAGTTCGCATGTCATGCTTGTCGTATAAAATCTAAGTTTACTTTTCATACACAAGTTTTTTACGTTTTGATAAATAAAACTAATGTTTTAATATATTTTAATGTTTTAGATTTTGTGAATCCAACTATAGTATGTAACTTCAAAATTCAAATTGTGTTCTTAACGGATGGATGTCAACATTATAAAAATTTGACTTTTAATTATAGTGCTGTCAATGAGTGTGATGCGTGGTACTTTAAGTCGATAGCCTTCTTTTTTTATGGTCACATGTTCCAAACAGTGGCAAATATACTAACCCATAAAAATAATCAGGTGTGTTTGAATATTGGTATGGACCGATAAAAATAAAGAAATTGAGTCGGGACTATATTATGTTGGATCGAAATTTGACTAGTTGGTTCAATCCACTAGTACACAAAATCACTTTTTGGAACGTTTAAAAGGATTGTTTGGAACGTTTAGGGGTGTTCATGGGTTGTGTAATACCCGAATAAACCGAAAACCAAAACCGAACCGAACCGAAAATAACCGAACTAAACTTGTAACCGAACCGAATTTGCCAAAACCGAACCGAACCGAATTAAATATTCGGTTTTCGGTTCGGTTATGGTTTTATCAATCCAAACCGAAAACCGAAATCAAATAAATATATATATATATTTTTATATATTTATAGAAAAAAAAAATTAAAACTCTTTTAAATATAATATTTTTAAGCTTTAATTTTTTTTCTTTCTAAAAATCTTATAAATAAATGAATAAATAATTAAATTTTGTTTAATTCGGGTTATTCGGTTCGGTTTTCGGTTATGGGTTCGGTTTTCGGTTATTTGGTTCGGTTTTAGGTTCGGTTGAATCATTTTAATTTCGGTTCGGTTCGGTTCGGTTCTCGGTTATACCCAGAAAAAAAATTAACCAAACAAACCGAGCAACCCGATAACCGAACCGATGAATACCCCTAGGAACGTTTCACCCACCGTTTATTATGTGACTGTTCCAAAAAAAGAAAACTTTATGAAGCGTTTTTTTAAGCGTTCCCAAAAGCTTATTTTTTGGAACTGTTTTTTCCAGAAATCGTTCCAAAAGGTAGTAACAATATGTGGCAAATATGCAATCGTTTGGAACGCTTTTCACTAAAAGTGTTCCATTAACAATTCATTATTTTGTAGCACTTATGTGATAACCGTTCCAAAAAAGATGTTTCCCACCAAAATCCAGCAACCCATTCCCACCAAAATAAATTCTGTAACAACCCATTTTTGCAGATTTTCTGCAGAAATCTGCAGCAACCAAACCGACCCATTTCCACTGCTACCCAAATCTGTTGTTCTATTTCTGCAGCGGCCCATAACTTATTTTGTTCCAAAACCATTTCAACCAAAGCACAAAACATATATACATCAAATTTAACCAAGAATCCATAACACCAAATTCATCCGTTACAACTAAACTTCGTCTAAAAGTTGATTACCCAAAAAATTCATCCATTACAACCAAATTTTTTCCAAGAACTAATTAACTAAGACATACATCATTGTTCAAAACACAAAAACTACATCCATACACCAACTATGTAGCTAAATGCTTTCTTTGCATGATTGACAGTAAAGATCATAAAACGATTTACTCCAATCATGTACCATCTTGTCCAATAGTGACATAGGTATTGGCTTTCTCGATATGAAGTGTGTGGGAATCTGTTAGTAAGAAAAAAGAAGACTTGATTATAACCGACCAATATACTGAAATGAACCAAAATAACTTCGACAATATAAGTCATTTTTTTCTTTATAGTAATAGACATAAACTCTACTTACATTATCAGGAAACCCCTATTGTAAGACCATAAAAAAGTCGATAATCCATTTCATGACATAATAACCGCATTCCCAAGTCTCTCTTTGTTGGTTACACTGTAATCAAACAAATATCATACATTTCACATATGAAAAAACAAGTATACATGGCTGTTTATATTAGTATGAATGATTTACCTTAGGGAAAGTCCAATCTAAATTCACTTGAAGCGCCCTACAAAAGCAAGTGTTGAAGTTAAAGAAATGAAGCTTTGAATTGTGAATGGAATGTCAATAATATATTGAGAAATCTTACTCGTTCAACACCTTTACCACCAAGAAATCATCTGGGGTCTTCTTCTGGTCTTTATTATATGAATCCAAAATGTATCCCTTTTGCATGGAACGGTTAATAATAAGTAACGCCCAATGACCACTACACAAAAGTTTGTCTTTTAAACAATGCACGTATAATCAAAACCATAAAACGAAAGAAAATTAAATTTTACGTACTCTTGATGATAAGGTAAAAGGAAGAATGATTTATTTTGGTGTATGAGTAATGTTTTGCGGGTATGAGTCACGACAAACCCACGGTCTTCTAAACATGCTTTTGACTGTAGATATGCCGGATTGAGAAATGTAGTCCTACTGTTCTTTTTATGAAGCTTATACAAAAACCTAAATGAAAATAATCAAAATGAATACTAAATAAAGAAAGAAAATTCCCTAACTAGGCCAAAAACTCAACCATTGTCCCTTTTGTGGTCACTTTCATGTGCCTTTTTCCATTTTGGTCATGCTCGACTGCTCAACTCTACCAATTTTTTGACACATGTCACTGGCAAGTACAAGAGTTAAATAAATATATTTTTTTACTTTTTCTGAGATTACAAAAATACCATTTGCTTTATATTACCTACCACACTCATCTCACCCCACACATTTCTTATCTCTAACCATTTTTCTTCTCACCTAACCATTTTTCTTCTCATCACCACCTCAAATATTTTATCCGTGACAATAACCATTTTCTTCCTTCAAATAGTTTATCCGGTGACAATAACTATTTTATACATCTAACATGTTTATGAAAATTGCTAAAATGTTTTTCGATGAAGGTAGTCAGATACACTTGGATCTTTCAGTTTATCTTTCGATGAAGGTTTGACGAATATGGTGGCCGGATCTAGTCGTCGGATCTGATCTGGTTGCCGGATCTGATTGGAAGAAGTAGCCATCATCCCATCAAAACGTCTCCACAACAAGATTGTTGGATCTGTTGGGTATGGCTGAGCTTCCTGGTGTTGTGGTGAAGGAAGAGGTGGCTGCTGCTGCTGTTGGATATGACGAATATGATGATGATGTCATGGTTTGTTTTTTTTAAGGGTTAAGTATGTTTTGACACAACCAACACCACCTCCTCATCGATTGTGAAATTGTCACAAGTTCATGGCATGCTCTGAAGGATTTGTGAATGACAAAAAAATGAAAGGCGTGGTGAGAGGAAAATTTTTGAATGTTGTGCACTTAACTAGTAATGCTTTGACTTTTATCAACAATTATGCTTCTGTACATGTAAATATGTTTATTTTGTTGTTATAAAATTTATGTATAATATGTATAATTTGTTTGTTGGTAAATTAAGTTTGTGGGTAAGCAATGGTGGTTGGCCGGAGGTGGTGGCCGGAATCTGCAAATGAAGGTGGTCGGATTTTTTTTTTTTGAAAAACTTTTTTTTTGTATTAGCAGTGGTGGTTGAGCATGGGTGGTTGAGCAGTGGTGGTTGAGCGGAGGTGGTTAAGCAGGGGTGGTTGAGCAGGGGTGGTTGAGCAGTGGTGGTTGGCCGGAGGTGGTGGCCGGAATCTGCAGATGAGATGAAGGTGGTCGGAATCTGGGTGTGAAATGGGAGAAAGAGGGAGAATAAGAACATGAGGGTATTTTAAACAATGTACAATAATGAATAATAAAACAAATGTCAATCATTTGAAAGCTTTACCTAACTCTTGTACTTGCCAGTGACACGTGTCAAAAAATTGGTGGAGTTAAGCAGTCGAGCATGTCCAAAATGAGAAAAGGCACATGAAAGTGACCACAAAAGGGACCATGGTTAAGTTTTTGGCCTAGTTAGGGAATTTGCTCATAAAAAAATTGGTGCCAAGATAAATGAAAATCTAAGAACTTACATGCACAACCAATGAATTATAGCCACGTCAAGCCAATCTTTTGACGTCCATCCTATTAACGAGTTAGTGTCGACTGGCTCCAAAAACTTCTCGTTGTACATTTCGTCAGGCGATTCGATGTTGATCACTGCATTTGGATTCTCACGGTTCACGAAAAGATTCGCACGCAATTGAATCTCAATAGGCCTTTTCTTCAAATGCTTAATGCGGTCCTCTTGGTATGAGTTATGGCTTATTTGAAACGGATTTTTAGCTCTAAAACTTGTTTCTTCGTCCACCTATTAAAGCATTTGTAAATAAAACTGTGCCATACATATACATATAATATATATCTATATTGGTTGAGTGAGTACCATGCGTTGTAAAGCATTTTCATCCAAACGGGATTTTGTTGGCATTGACGGTTCCACAGGTACCAATCTTGAGCGAAGCTACATTTAACAAAAAACAGATTAAACCTTAATAAAGTTTCATACAAAGTCTTATTTAATCAAAACCCATATGCATATGTATACCTTAATATATTTTTGTGGCCATTGAACAAAATAGCCAAATGATTCACATAATCGGCTTACAGCATCAGTCGGTACTGATAACATCAAATAGTCCTGAATATTAAGTGTCAATTTCCCCTGATAATGCTTGTAATTTATATCATTTATATGGATTTACGCTTGTTTTCCATTGTTTTCCACTTTCAGGTAAATTACGAGCATTGGAGCTAAAGATACACGGAATTGGAGAAATATCAAAGATTTATCATAGTATGCTGACTTTGAAGAAGTTACGGCGTAACTCATCTCTCTCATTACGCCGTAACTAAAGCGTGACTCAGAAAACCAACTCATTAGAAGATTACGGCGTAACTCCCTTACGCATCACGACGTAACTTATTAGGTCAAATGAGGTTCCACGCCGATAATTACGTCGTAACTATTTCACCAACTATGGCGTAACCAAGTAATATTGAAGATACGGGCGTAACCACTTATAAGGTTACGCCAGTAACCGCAGATCTAGTGCAAATTACAAAGGAATTTAAGATTACGGCGTAACTCTTATATTAGTTACGCCAGTAACCCAGATCCGCCTATAAATACCCCACAATTTCCAAAGATTTCAAAGCATCCCATTCCACACATCACAACCAAAGAACGTGGGAAGAAGCCAAAGCGGTATAGAGGAGCATACTGAGTCTGTCTCCAGGAGAAATCACTCCCCACGATAAGCATTAGCATTTTATCTTTTCTTTACTTTCGATTAATGTATTTCGTAACTTTGAATATTGAATTTATTTGTATGGTTAATATGAGCGGCTAAGCACCTCTCGGTGCTGGCCTAGTTATGATTCCTTAATTGTTATGTTTGCGTTTACATTACTTCCGTATAATTATTTCTAAGTGTATGCATGCATATTTTATTGGTAGCTACCCTTGGTTCGGTAGTTTTGAATGGCGGTAGAGGTTGGTTGCTTAGGAGATATGACCAACTGACCCTAAGTGAGTAGACTGAGACGGGAAGGGTAAGATATGACCAACTGACGACCCTTTCTACTTGTGCGATTTGACCAACTGATCACCTACCGTTTGGATGAACTTAAGAATTAGGGGGTGAGTGTTTAAGTTGCTAACGCCCGGGCACTACTATTATAAATCTAGCATGTAGCGGTACTTAATGACTGGCTTAGGGACCAAGAACAATCGGACTTATGAAGGGACACCGACTTCTCAAGTGGTGGCATCTTTTGCCGATAGGTTAGGCGAATTGACCAAATGTTGTCCTCTCGAATTTGACCCCACCTGAAGTAATTGGAAGTAAGTAGACGTAGACATTACTAGCTAGGAGGATTAACTAGGTTAGCACCACTCTCCTCTATTGATTAAACCTTTTCCTTTTATCTGCTTTAGTAGTTAATTAATTAATTCCTTATCGAAATCATATAAAAAACTGTGACACCTAGACTTAGTAATAATCCAACACACATAGCTCTTGGGACGACCTCTGTTTTACCGAATACTACACTACACACGACCGGGTACACTACCCGTTAGTGCATTAGGGTAGACCATAGGTATAATGAGACTATATAAATATTAAAACCTGGTCAGTAAAACCTGCATCAAGTTTTTGGCGCCGCTGTCGGGGAGTTTTATTAGGATTGCTATTAAGTCTTTCATTTTTGTTTTGTTTTAAATTTCTCACGATCGTTATTCAAGTTTTCGGTACCATGGAAGTTGTTAACATCGATGACCTCACTCTTGAGGAATATTTGACGTTGACAAGAGCGAGATCAAGGGTCGGGTCTCGTAAGACCCATGATTGGAGCCGATATCCGTTTGAAATTAAAGACCAATTTATGAGGAGCTTCGTGCTAACCCTTTTCGTGAAACAGGACGAGGATGCATATGTGCACGTTGAAAATGTCCTATACATCGCAAGCCTTTTCAACATTCCGTGCGTGTCTCATGATCTTTGTTATGCTAAGGGTATTCCCCATGACTCTTCTTCGAAATTTGCCGGAAGATGGATTGAAAGATTGCCACGGGCAATTAATACTGGGCTCTACTCAAAAGCATTTCATTCAAAGGTATTGTCCATCGTCGAATATTTCTAACCAACTTTTGAAATCCATAATTTCAAACAAGAAGACGATGAAATGTTGTATCAGGCCTAAAATAGATACAATGATCTCCTTTACAAATGTCCTACACATGATCTGAACAACCAGCAAAAGGTCAACATCTTCTACAAAGGAATCAACGTAACTACGAGACAGATGCTGGACTATCAAGGACCTATTCCAAACATGACTCCTACTCTAGCAATTGAAGCCATTCAAAAAATGGCTGATCATTCTCAAAAATGGCACGACGGAGGAAGCAAAAGAAACCAAAACGGAAGTTTTGACGGAATTGCAGCAATTGCTAGTAAAATTGAAAATCTAATTCGAGATATGCTGAAAGTCAGAGAAACCGTTCATGCCATCCAAGTGGGTTGTGAAAGATGTGGGGGAGGTCATCTCACGAAGAATTTTCCTCACGTTAACGAAGAAAATATAATTGAAGAAGCAAAATATGGAGAAAATCGACCGTTTTACGGAGATAATCGAAATAGTAATGGATACCGGAAATTACAATCGTGGGCCTTATGGAGAAAGAAAGCCCAATCTTGAAGAAACAATTAACAAATTCTTGGAAAGTTCATTTAAAGACAAAAGGAACAAGATGAGTGGTTAAAAGAATTCCAGAAAACATCGATGTGAAGCCTTTCCAATCACGACACAACCCTAAAAAACTTGAATCTATGGTGGAAAAGCTTAGTGAGAAAGTAAGAATGAATAACAATAAACCGAAGGATCAAACCCACAATGAAATGTAAAGTGATTTTTTTGATAATGATCAAGATGACTAAAGATCTGATTCGTAAAAATTCGTCGACATATCCGAGTTACGCCAGAACTCGTCTCAAGAGTTACGGCGTAACTATGTTTTTGACGGCGATCATGGGGTTATGAAGAATGTTGATAAGACGAATCTAGCGAGTTACGCCAGAACTAAAAATCGAGTTACAACAGAATCGGGATACGCAAGGCATTTAATTTCAAAGTAGAAAAATCAGGAACACCAGAGATTAACGAATGGTCCCACGATATTAACTTATGCCCTCTGTCCCCATCTAAGAGGAAATATCACTGGTGCAAAAAGATACCCATAGCTAAGGGGGATTGGTATGATCTAAGGGCATCGTGTGACCCGAGAAATGAAATCTGCGATGGAGGGAGCGATAAGGATAGGGTCAAGAATAACAATATCATGTGGCCCGAGTACATTGATAATGAAAGACTATAGAAACTCTCCTTCGAGGATGAAGAGGAGCCAACTATCACTCATTGGTGTACTCTGATAATCATAATCGACGATGAATCCAAACGAGCATGGCCTACATGCGACCCCTTCCGCGAGTATTGCAACGGTGGGGATAGTGTTAAAGAAGAAGAATGGACGTGCCCTCACGAGCTTGAAAGACATAATATCAAGTTTGAGAATTTGACATTTGATGATTGGTACGCAATACAATTCGGGAATGCTAAGATTAACCCGAATCTTCTTAAAAAGCTCAAGATTGACTACGAGGATCATAATCAGAAAAAGGAAGTGGCTAAAAATGACATATACTGCATGGAAGATCATTTAAGCGAAACTGACAACAATGAAATCCAAAGTCACTGGTGTGAAAGGATAAAATCTCCTGGGGAAGTTTTCTAGGCATCATGCAACCCTTTTGACGATAAATGTAACGGGGGAAACAACTTAAAGAGAATGGGAGAAGACGAATTCTTTTGGACGTCAACCAACGATAAGAAAAGGACAAGTTTGCCTTGGTTGGACAACTTGGGATTTGACAGTTGGGTAAAGATCAAGTATGGACATGTAGATACGTTAACACAAGAGAAGATTTGGAAAGAATACATGAGTAAAGAAAATTCCAACAACGAGGGTCCTAACAACTCAAGTGAAATAACAGTTGTGGATGACAAGGAGTTGGTAAGAAATGAAAAGGAAGAATGCAAGCGTGTACTAGTGGAGAATCTGCTCGATGAAGAATGGTTTAAAGGTACCGATTCTGACGACGATAACATTGAGGGGATTTTAGATTACCTTGAGTTGCAAGGGAATGAGGAATTTATTGACCCGATGATAAAGCATATGAGCAAAGGAGGTGCAAACTCCTTGGGATTCCCTACAAGAGGCCGCCACCAATTATTGTCGAAAAATATGAGTTCACTCGCTACCACTTGGGGCCGGAGGAAAATTTTTGCAAAATTCGGAAGATTGAGACTAAAGAATGCCTCCGCACTACCACGAATGTCGCTTGGGTCAGGCATAACTTGATGAAAGACATAGAGGAGGTTGGCCAAGTCCAAAGGCCACCATAAAGCCCCGCAACTCTGAGTCTAACTTAAAGACTCGTAAATAAAGAAAAGTGCTCTTTCGGGAGACAACCTGAATTATCCCTTTCTTTTATTTTGTTTGCATTTCTATAGGGTTTTGTATTTTTAACCATTTTTGCGGTGAAATGAGGAAATGATTGTCGCCGCAGTCATCGATCGACCATAGTTACTGGCAGAACTCATCTCGTGATTACGCCGTAACTAACCCTTGCAGCAGAATTTTAGATGCAATACCTATTACGGCATAATACCATCTCAATTAGTTACGCCAGAGCCACCGCTTTGCAACTTATCTCGTGTTTTTCCAGCACGGCAGAACTCCTCAAAAGTTACGACGTAACCTTCCTGCTTTACTTCTTTCATTTTAAAACACAATAACCTTGTATTGGTATTTTAAATGAACTTTGTGGGTGTGTTCTCAGAACCCTCACGAGACTTCACTCGTCCACTGGGACACCAAGTGGTTTAAAAGGCTTGTTGCATATGCTAAATGCAACCGTGATTCCTACGAAGTGAGTTATTTTTTTTTTTTTTTTTTTTTTTTTTTTTTTTTTTAGAATTATGCTTGTCAGTAGTGTGATTTCGTGGATTGAAGTTTGTTCATGATGCTTATACGAAGGCACGTCTCTTTTTGTGGGCCTTCTTTCTTTTGGAGCAAATTTGAGGGAAGTTCTCGCCCAATTCTACTTTTCTCTTCACCTTTATTTAACGCTTAGTACAAAAGGGACTTTGTACAATTCAAGTTGGGGACGGAGTAGAATTATCTCTTGAACTTTATTTTGCCCTCGTTTTCTAGTTTATTTTGAAAAATTATGCCATTTTTAAAATTTTGACATGTTTTTCTTAACCTAACTAGATTAGACCTTACCCGAGCACATACAAACCTTGATATTATATGGTGAGATTAGCCTTATCCGTTTCCAATATTTTACCCCAAATCCACCAAATTATGAGTGTGCCGGTAGCTTGTAAACTTTAGAACTTGGCCTTTGCATCATTTCAAGACCATAGACGAGGTATGTTGAGTTTGCTCGAGGTATTTGGACTTTTCAGTTTTAGAAGGCAATATTATAGGATTATCACCCAAATAGCCTACCATTGTGTGTCTATCGATTAGTCACCTTGACTTCTCGACCCCCATGTGAAACCCTTTTGTTGCACTCTCCTTTAGTGCAAGATACCCCTAGATACACCCATCTGAGCCATTCTTTTCATTTTGTTAACCCAATATATTGTTTCGATACACCTATACACCTTAGCCAACCCTGTAGTCTTTATTTTTGATTGGGAAGTCATCATTTGCCTAAGTTCAAGGTTCAAGTGGAAAGGTTCGGAAATCACACTTTCGTTGACGACATATTCTTGAAAATCATTGAAGACCCCCCGAATTCCCGTTGTTCATCTCAAGTAGGGGGATATTATGTTTAGTTGTTATTGTTATGTTGAAAAAAAAATTGTTATGTTATTTAGTTATTGTAAAAGTGCATTGTTATAAGCACTATGTTATGAGCTTTATAGATTTAGTATCGAGGAGGCCACCTCGGTCAAATTCGAAGATTGGAGTTGGTAATTATGCCAACAGTTGGAGAAAAAGGTAGTGTGCCCATCATGACGTCCTCTAATGACACATCTACCTAGTATTTCATGATCCGGTTTCTTGACTTCAAAGCTTGAACTTTGGGCGGACGGTAAGTGGTGATGACTTGGTTATAGATTTAGACTATTTGCTTGATTTTTATTTTACACCATTTATATATCCCATGTATTATCCTACCCTTTAGTCATGAAGCGTGTCTAGGTGATGCAGCGAGCAATCTTTGGTGTCTTGGCCATGGATTTGGTCATGTATCATTGATTTTGTCCACTTCGTCGTGACATGTTAGTAATGACGAGTCACCCTTAACCTCGTGTTGCGTCTACCCATATTGCCTTCGAGAATTGTTTAGCCCTTAACTCTAGTGGTGGAGATTTACAACCGCCAAGTTTATGATAGAATACATGCTATGTATGCGATTGAGTGATCACCCGAAATTGACACTTTGAATAGTTGAGAGATTTGAGTGTTTCGCTCCCATTTCGTGAGGTGTTCGGCTTTGTTTTATTCTAGCATAAGGTATTTGTAAACTTATATTTTCCAGGTTATGTGAGATATCTTTTTAGGAATCTTTCTAAAAGGTCTATTTGAGGACAAGTAGAGTTTAAGTGGGGGGATATTTGATAACATCAAATAGTCCAGAATATTAAGTGTCAATTTCACCCGATAATGCTTGTAATTTATATCATTTATATGGATTTACGCTTGTTTTCCATTGTTTTCCACTTTCAGGTAAATTACGAGCATTGGAGCTAAAGAGACGCGGAATTAGAGAAATATCAAAGATTTATCATAGTATGCAGACTTTGAAGAAGTTACGGCGTAACTCATCTCTCTCATTACGCCGTAACTAAAGCGTGACTTAGAAAACCAACTCATTAGAAGATTACGGCGTAACTCCCCTTAAAGACTACGATGTAACTTGTTAGGTCAAATGAGGTTCCACGCCGCTGATAATTACGCCATAACTATTTCACCAACTACGGCGTAACCAAGTAATATTGAAGATACGACGTAACCACTTATAAGGTTACGCCGTAACCAGTAGATCTAGTGCAAATTACGAAGGAATTGAAGATTACGGCGTAACTCTTATATTAGTTACCAGAACCCGGATCCGCCTATAAATACCCCACGATTTCCAAAGATTTCAAAGCATCCCATTCCACACATCACAACCAAAGAATGTGGGAAGAAGCCAAAAGCGTGTCTAGAGGAGCATACGGAGATGTCTCCAGGAGAAATCACTCCCCACGATAAACATTAGCATTTTATCTTTTCTTTACTTTCGATTAATGTATTTTGTAACTTTGAATATTGAATTGATTTGTATGGTTAATATGAGGCTAAGCACCTCTCGGTCTTGGCCTAGTTATAATTCCTTAATTGTTTTGTTTGCGTTTACATTACTTCAGATAATTATTTCTAAGTGTATGCATGCATAGTTTATTGGTAGCTACCCTTGTTTGGTAGTTTTGAGCAGTGAGGCTAGTTGCTTAGGAGATATGACCAACTGACCCTAAGTGAGTAGATCGAGATGGGAAGGGTAAGGTATGACCAACCGACGACCCTTTCTACTTGTGCGATTTGACCAACTGATCACCTACCGTTTGGATGACTTAAGAATTAGGGGGTGAGTGTTTAAGTTGCTAATGCCCGGGCACTCACTATTATAAATCTAGCATGTAGCGGTACTTAATGACTTGGCTTAGAGGACCAGGAACAACTGGACTTATGAAGGGACACCTGACTTCTCAAGTGGTGGCATCTTTGCTGATAGGTTAGGGAGAATTGACCAAATGTTGTCCTCTCGAATTTGACCCCACCTGAAGTAATTGGAAGTAAGTAGAGGTAGAAATTACTAGCTAGGAGGATTAACTAGGTTAGCACCACTCTCATCTATTGATTAAACCTTTGCCTTTTATCCGCTTTAGTAGTTAATTAATTAATTCCTTATCGAAATCATATTAAAAACTGTGACACCTAGACTTAGTAATAATCCAACACACATAGCTCTTGGGACGACCTCTGTTTTACCGAATACTACACTACACACGACCGGGTACACTAACCGTTAGTGCATTAGGGTAGACCATAGGTATAATGAGACTATATAAATATTAAAACCTGGTCAGTAAAATCTACATCAGGTACGACAACAAAACTATTCGTGTAAGCTTCTTCAACCGTGTCTACTTATACCTTCGAGTAACCTGGACAACATTTGAATCCCATCTAGTATCCCATCAAGTCTTGGATATAACATGGCTTTAGCCATTCTTTCCTCAACGTCACCGTAGGGAACAAACAAGTCACATGGAGTGGGAACCTGCAAAACATGAAACAATTTTGATTTGGAAACAGAAAACTTTGAGTATACAACTTATATACAGGTGTGTGTTAAAGGGAGCTAGATACCTCAATGCCATCAAATCTATCGAAAGATCCACCCGAGGTTGAGGTCCCCTGAAGCATACCCGTAAACGATCCACCCGCGTTCAAGGTCACTTGAAGTATTTCCAATTCTGCCTTTATAACTTCTATTTTTTCCCTCAATGGTTTCGTTATTTCTTCTTTCAGGCCATCAAAATCTTCCACTATTAACGTATTCTTACTTGTTCTCTTAGATATCCCTAATGCCTTCTTATTCCCGACCACATTTGATACACACCTGGTTCGCCCCGAGTGCTCAGGTCCAAAACAACATGTGATTGGATCTTTTCCCGCTACGTAATAAGTACCATCAGCTTTCATTTCTTGTTCTTTTTGTGAAAAACTAGAAGGGGGTTGAATAGTTTTTCCGATTTTACGTTAGTTTCAAAAACTTTAGATTCGTTAATATGTGAGATCTTATGGATGTAAAGAAAGTATAGATCTAATGATAAAGCAAGTAAATAAAGTAAAACGAAGGGAAAGAAAAGACACAACCGATGTATAGTGGTTCGGCTACAAGGACACCTTCCTTGCCCTACTCCACTCCCCGACTCACCTACTCGAGAGTTCAAGCACTATATCAACAAACTCCTTCACTTGGCGGAGAAGCCTTCACAACGTTGCTTACACTTTTTCCGGTACAAAGCTAGATACCGAGTCTGTAGCACGGTGGACCAAACCAACACAACTATTACACAACAAATATGTGAAATATCAAATACAAGATCTTCGCCATGTAAATCTTATGAGTGACAAATCAATCAAGGAACCCTTGCTTGGATGACTTGTAGAATGCTCGTGATCTCGCCTTAGAGAAGGACCTTGATGAGTGTGTAAATACTCATCATTTTGATCAAATCTGAGCTGCAAAACACTTAAAAGCGCTCGTAAATGCATCAAAATCACGAAAATATTCCAAAATTGCATTTTATATGTTTCGGATGCAAAATGTTTAAAATCGGATGAAAATGAGCTAAGTTTGCATAATTGGGTTTAGGTCCCCAGTTTCAAAATTGTCGAAATAGTCCACGAGCACATAATTTAAAATTAAAATCACCAAAGGTCCTTTTAAAATCATAAGTTGTCATAATTAGTCCTTTGGTGAAAATATCAAAAGTTTTGAGAAATTACAAGTTTGGTCCTTGAGTTTAAAAATTGGCAAAATTGGTCCCTCGAAATTGGAAAATGTCAAGTTTGGTCCTTGCATTATTGAAACTTGTCATTTCATATGGAACAACTTTGTGAAAATGGCGAACTGGTCCCTCAATTTTCGAATTTACACAATTGGTCCTTGATTATTAAACCCTTTATATCACTTGGACCCTTGTCTTAAACCTTTGGACCCCCGCCAACCTTGTGACCCCTTCAAATTGGACCCCTCAATATTATAACACCAGTCGAACACCCTTTTGACTTCTCCTTACCGCCATTTTAAATACTAAAACCCGATCGCGGGTTTTCCTTCCCCTCCATCACCTTTCCTGCAAACACTCTATCATCATCACCCTTATCACTCCAAACACTCAAAGCCAAGGATTCATTTAATGCTTTCTCTAACTTCACTCAACCTCCGGTATGTTAAAAGCGACTTTTGGCGTAAAATGCATAAACGGCCAAGATTGATACCAACCAATCCAATGGTCCATATAGTCTTTGGGATATGTCCAGAGAGGAGAAGGAGTTTGGAGCATAAATAAAGGAAGAAAGAGGCTAGAGAAAGAGTACTTAGTTTAATTTTCACAATGTATGTCGTTTTTAGCTTATCATGTCTTAAATAGTTTTCGGTTGTATTTTCAAGCTTCTTTGTATCAAACTCAAGTGTTTTAGTGTATTGCAACTTATTTCAAGTATCAATTCAAGTTAATGTTACAATTTCATATTTTTGAGCTTTGTTGAGATTTTCGGTTCCAAATCTTATATCTGAACTCTAAGCGACAATTTTCACTCAAACAAGCACACAAGTTTATTAAAGCTTTCGTAAGCTCGCATTTTAGTTTTAAGCTATTTTGGAATATGGTCAACAAAAGTCAAAATGGGGCAAAAGTGATGCGAAATGAAAATGGGTGATGCAGAAATGGAAATGGGTTGATTTAGAAGCGATTGGGTTGGTTTAGATAGGTTAGAGTTACGGTTTCATTGTTGGCAAGCCATTGTGGCTAAGGACATGTGTAAGTCATTTTCTAGTTTCAAAGCATAATATGTTTTGTAGTCTTAAGTAGTTAAAATCTGTTTGAGTAGTTGCATTTAGAGTAATAAAACTCGGTTTGATTATATACATTAGCTAGTCTAGCGAGTTGGGTTGATTTTGTTTACAAATCGGTAGATTAAGGTGTGTTTGGATTCTTGTCAAAACTGTCGAGGCTAGCTCGCTTGGTTTAATCTGTTGGTTCATGTCATTTAGTCCATTTGTGCTCATTTACATCTTAACATTGCATCTGCTAACATCAAAGTCAAAACATCATATAAATTTGTCTCATTCTTGCTTATCATTGCAATTTTGGAAAAGCATAAAGCGGTCTTGTGCTTAGATATCATAAACATAGCTTGTTTTAACTTCATTTCATCATAATACACCTAGATCGGTCAACAAATTGAGTTCAAATCTCACCAAAGTCAAACTTTCAAATTTGTATCAAAAGTCAAATTGACAAAATCGGTTTGAGCCCATCGAAAGGAATTTTCTTGGGCTCATTTACGAACCAATCTAAGTAAAACTTTGAGTTTTTAAACTTACATTGGTGTACTTTCTTCTGTCAATTTAGTGGAATTTTATCAAATTTTTATAAGTGTTAAAGCGCTTGTCAATAAGGTCTTAGTTGCCACCTTTCACAAATCTCGACTTAGGTCGAGTTTTCTCGATCTTGTGCAATTTTGCACGGGGCTCATAAAAGCTTCTCAAAGCCTGGTTTTGGTTTACATGTTCCCACCAGGTCTAGTTTAAGTCTCCATATTTGGTTTTGGTTTCTAGCTTATTTGAGTGCTTATTCTTGGGCTTAAAGTAGACCCTAAACTTTTTTTAGCTTATAATATCAAAACATCAAATCTGTGTAGATTGCTATTCAGAGGTTTAGGTTTGTTGTTTTAAGTTGCATTTTGGTTCTTATAGTATATTAGAGCTTCTGCAAACAGCTGGTGCTTATTGGTTCTCATTTGCTTATTTGAAGTGCTTATTCTATAAGCACTTGCATAGCAGTTTCAAATTCTTGCACACAAGCACCTGTTTTTCCATTTTTCCTAGATTCCTAATATTATTTTAAGCTTATCTTGAATTTTCCAGATTTTTCTAGGTCGAGTTTACTATTTTTCTTAATTAAAATCGGTTTTAATCCTTTTTAATTAGCTTTAAATACAATCAATTAAGAAAAGTTTCAAAAAATAATTTTCATTTTTCTTAAGTTAAGATAAATATAAAAGCCAAAAAATATTTTTCCAGATTTTTATTAGTTAAATTTGTATTTTAAATAATTTAATTAGTTTTTAATAGTTTTAATTCATAAAAATCCAAAAATATTCGAAAAATACAAAAATAGTTTTGAAAATTCTCTTTTGATATTTTAGATTTTTCCAAGTCATAATTTTATTTTCTAGCTTTATTTCCTATTTTCTTGTATTTTAGGTTATTATTAAATAGTTAAAAATAGTTTTTAATTAATAATAAATAGATAAATAGTTGTAAAAATAATTTTCTTTTTCTAATAATTTTCTTTTATCATTAGGATTGTAAAAATATCATTTTCATATTTTAG
Organism: Chrysanthemum lavandulifolium; assembly: GCA_022545495.1. Classification (NCBI taxonomy): domain Eukaryota; kingdom Viridiplantae; phylum Streptophyta; class Magnoliopsida; order Asterales; family Asteraceae; genus Chrysanthemum; species Chrysanthemum lavandulifolium. The sequence continues at coordinate 169,377,155 of CM040244.1, forward strand.
GATTAATATTGTGTAAGTTTCACATTTTTATTTGTACGTTACGTAGTTTTAATTCAGTTTTATAAAACATAAAATAAAAAACATCATTGTAAAAATAGTGATAGCGTTTATTTAATATTTTTATCTTTTAATTTTCTTTAATTTGCATTTAAGCCTCTGTATTTGTTTGCTATTTCGTAGTTATAATTATCAATCTCTTTTCCATTCAAATTCCTCGATCGGCTATCGTTTGGTGATCCATTGCATCTTCATTTGGGACATAACGACCGGGAAACACTATACTCTCAGATCTTCATTGCATTTGTGCTTAAGCTGTTTAAGTTTCTTCTGATTGGCCATTCACAAGTGGTCACTTGCGTGAGAAAACTTAGCGGTTTTGACCGGATCAAATTTTAGGCGCCATTGCCGGAGTCTTGATTATCTTCCGTTTAGCAGTTAGTAGTTTGAATACTCACTCTTTGTTCATACCATCCATCCATCATCATCTATATATATATATCCATATTTTCTTATAAAAATCCAAAAACCAACTTGAAAACGTATAAAACACAAAATATTTTGCTTTTGTTTCTATATATGTATCAAAAATAAAAATACAAAAGATTTGTCGTTTTCTTTAATAATAACAACATAAAATCTTACCACATAAACCAAGGCGTGTACTACCTAACCTGGGGTACGACCATAATAAGTTCCGAACTAAAGATTTAAAACTTGCCTTTGTGTCCTTGTGATTGGTGTACCTTTTTCAAAAAGCCATTCATCTTGTGATTATTGGTTAAGTTCATCGTTGTTTTGCCTCGATTTTGTTTTAATTGGATTTGTTGTTATATATACTTATCGAACCGAAAACCCATAAAGATTCTTCTCACCCAATTTTTTTTAAAAAGCGTCTTCATAATTCCATTTCTCTCCTTAACTCGATATTCTCTTAGAGTTAACTCTAGTGTATGCTTTTCGCTCTTCTAGATCTGTTAGCCCATTTCGTGAGCTTGTCAAGATTCCAGAAGGCGTGTCAGTGTTTCTGCTCCATCAGTCGGATCGAGATCCGGACCGCTCACACTACTTCCGTTATCATGGCGGAAGAACGCCTTATGTGTGAGCTTCTCCAGCACCCATCGGCGGGTATGGAGATGCTATCGTTATACCAGCCATTGTGGTGAAAATTTTGAACTCAAGACCGGTTCTTGAATCTTGTAACCTCAAATCAATTCTATGGTTTTGAGCGGGATGATCCTCATGCTCATATTCGATGGTTTAACAAGATTGCATCTACCATCAAATACAAGAATGTCCTACCGTGTGTTAAGCTTCTTACGTTCCATTTTCTCTTGAGGGCAAGCCGGTTTGGCGAAAAACAACCCCTCGGTCAATTGAGACATGGGAAGATCCGGTGAAGAAATTTGTGAATGAATTTTATCCACCTTCCAAAACCACGAGTCTTAAAAATGAAATCATCAAGTTCACTCAAAATTTGATGAATCCTTGATGAGTCGTGGGATCGTTTCAAGGAATTGCCGCAAATGTCCTCACCATGGTTTCTCCGAGTTGATGCAACTCGATACTTTCTACAATGGGTGAGTCAATCGATCAAGATTCTCTCAATTCCTCCGCGGAGGAAATTTCTTAACAAAGCATCAAAGAAGCTTTAGCGATCATCGAAAACAAGTCTAAAGTCCGCCTTTGCGAAGCAAGCGGTTGTTTCCCAAGTCGGTGTTGGTTCTTCTTCTTCTTCATCGCTCGTGAGTCAATCTAGCACCGATGCTAAGATTGACAAACTCACTGAAGCTATTCAAGCTTTGGTTCTCTCCAACCAAAAGAAAGTCTTTTTCACAAACTTCACCTCCTGCTGAAGTTAAGAAAGTGGAAGTCGTGTTACTTGTGGTGGTCCCCATGCTTATTACAATTGTATGGCCACCGATGGTAACCCTTTGAAGCTAATGTTGTGGGAGGGATCTCTAATCGGGAGGCAATCAATATCGTGCTCACAGAGACCCGAACCACCGTCTAACCACTACCACGGACCTCCGGTTTCAATCAAAACCGTAATCGAATCAAAATAGACCAAACCAAGGTTTCCAAAACCAAGGTAATTTCGGTCAAACAACGGTTTTCAAAATCGAATCAAAATTTCCAACACCAAGGAAATTTCAATAGAAACCAGTGGAAATTTCAACCAAGGGTATTTTCATGCCAATAATCAAGGAAATTTTCAAAATCAAGGCCCTAATCCTAACAATAGAGGCCGAAATTTTCTGTGCAAACTCAAGCCATTGTTCCAACTGGACCATCATCGATGAGTTGTTGAAACAATTCATGAAATCCCAAGAGGAAATGAATCGGTTGTTGGTCGACCAGTTTCGACATTAAGAAGTCTTTAAATGATCGACCCCGGGCTCGGTACTTTACCTAGCAACACGATCGCTAATCAGGGGCGATGCAAAGCGATCACAACCGAAGTGGTGCTTCATATCATGGACCCGCTATTCCTACCTCTTCTTCTTCTCTCCGAAGGTAGTGGAAAGTGAACACGAGGCGACAAAGGACAAGGAACTTCCTACTAATAGCGAAGTACCGGCAATGTCCATCCTCGGGTTGTCCCGAAAACCAAACACAGGTTGTTTTGAACCTCGGTTGGTGACCCCAAATCAAAACTTCTATTCCTTACCCTCACGTTTACATGAGCAAAAACTCCAGCGAGAAAGCGGTCATCAAATGGAAAATTCTTTCAAATTTTCCAAGAACTTCATTTGACATAAGCCGCGGATGCCATCATGTTGATGCCCAAGTTTGCATCTACTCTCAAACACATGTTGAGCAATATGGAAAAATTTGTTTGAAATGGCTAAGACTCCTTTGAGCGAAAATTGCTCGCGATTACATTGAAAAAGCTTCACGAGAAGGTGGAGATCCCGGAAAATTTCTTCTTCCTTGTTTTTTCTGGGATGATTGAATGCTTTGCCTCGCCGATCTTGGTGCAAGCATCAATCGATGCCTTATTCAATGTGGAAGAAACTTTCTCTTAGGAACTTATTCCTACCGCATGACTCTTGAGCTTGCGGATCGTTCTATCTCGCGTCCTCTTGGCATCGCCGAGGATGTATTCGTGAAAGTAGGAAAGTTCCATTTTCGGTGACTTCGTGGTTGTTGATTTCGATGCCGATCCTCGGGTTCCTCTCATTGTTGGAAGAGGATTCACGAGAACGGGCCGTGCTCTTATCGATGTATTTGAGCAGAAATCACGTTACGTGTGGGTAATGAAGTCATACCTTTAACCTTGATCAAACTTGAGGTACTCCTCAAATTATGATCTTGAATCAATTAATCGAGTCGATTTAATTGATATTGTCGCAGGAGTACTCTCAAGAGTTTCTGGTTATCTTCATAATTCGTGAGTGGGGATTCCACCATCTTCTCAACCTATCATTGCCCACTCTTCCCTCTCTCTCCGTTTGAGGGAGGTGACTTCACTCCGGAGAGATCGATAAATTTCTTCCTTCGGAATGAGGACACTATCTTTGACCCGGCATTTTCATTTATCATTTGTGAGCCAGGTCTTTCTCTCTATATCTCATCGGTGTGGAACTTTCACGTGCTTCAATGTTTATCCAAACATCTTGAATGAAAGTCAGATGGAGATTGTTTCTTCCACTTTGCTTCCCATGAACAAATGAATTGGGTCGAGTCAAGCTAGCGACTCGGAAATCAAAAACGATGAGCACACACCATATGGGTTTTCACCCATATTTACGTCTTCTTACCTCTTTCTACCACCTAAGTGTGGGGTGATGCCCACATGTTATATATATATATAAGTTTTCTAAAAAAAAAAAAAAAAAAAAAAAAATCCTTTCTAAATAATGGCCGTAGTATTTCCCTTTTACGTTCTTTGTTTCGGCATAACGCGGTACTTTGAATATTGAGGGCAATATTCATTTCTAAGTGTGGGGGAATTCTCACGAATTTTATCATATAATTATACCAATTCCCGCTTTTGGCCAAAATTTTTTTTGGAGTAAGTGTTCTACACTTACTCAATTGGTTATCGATCCGCCATGTTTGATAAACTAAAGGATTGGCTAATCCGAGAGCAAGCGGCTCTTGGTAAAGATATATCAAATCCGTTTATATGGCTTGCAATTTTCCCAAAATTGTATGGTTCTCAACTCACCATATCCTAAAAAGTGAAGAGTTGGCTAGCCCTTGAGTTTATGGCTTGTGGTAAAGGCGATGGAAAATCCATAATTGGTAATCACTCACCAAAGATAATTCGATAATTTATCTAAGAGTTGGCTAGTCCGTAAAAGTACGGTTTACGTAAAGACAAAATCAAATCCGTTGAAAGTCGGTGGTTTGCTCAAAATCACATGGTTATCGATGTACCATGGTTCTTACTTGAAGGCGAAACATTCGGCTACTCCGAGTAATGGCTTTTGGTAAAGAGATTAAAATCCATTATGTTTTCTCAAATCATTGCTAGGGACTAGCAATATCTCGATGTGGGGATTGATGAGTGTCTAAATACTCATCATTTTATAACATTTAAAGCGCAAAATCATCGAAAACACTCAAAATGCTTCAAAATGATAAAAATATCACAAATAAGTGTTTTATGTGTTTCAAATAAAAATATCAAAATCGGATGAAAAACATATCAAATTTGCAAAATTGCGCTTTAGTCCCCAGTTTCTAAAGTTGTCAAAAAGGTCCACGAGCACATAATTTCAAAGAAAAGTCATCAAAGGTCCTTTTAAAATCATAACTTGTCAAATTTAGTCCTTTGATGAAAAATATCAAAAGTTTGAAAATTACAAAATGGTCCTTGAGTTTCAAAATTGGCGAAATGGCCCTGAAAATTGCAAAGTGGCAATTTGGTCCTTATACTTTTAGAATGTCACTTTTGGTCCTTGGAATAACTTTTCTGAATTGGCAGCCTAAACCCCTCAAGTTTGAATTTACACTAGGTCCTATAGTTTAGAACCACTTTCACTCATTTTGGACCGCACTCACTTTGGCCCCTGTCATTTGGCCTTTTGAACCCCCCTATTATTAATACTTCCCTGGTCAAAGCCTTGGTCAAACAAACCAACCCCTTTGGCGCGTTTTTCTCATCCCCTCCCAATGCGCTCTGCAACAATCACTCAATCCCTCACCTCCACCTCAAACCCCCTCATCTCCTTGTCCCCCCACCTCAACAACAATACAAGAATCATTTAATGTATCATTTACCCAATCACTCAACCTCCACTGCCAAAAAACTCATTTCCCGCCAAATTTGACAATTTGGCCAAAACTCAACAAAGTCAACCATTTGCTCTAAAATCTAGTGGGATCCATTCAGACATGTGGGAGAAAGAGAATGGGTATAAAAGAAAGGGGAAAGAAGCATGAAGAAGTAGTAGCTAGTTTTAATTTTTTCTTCAATGTCGTTTTTTTTAGTAAATGTTTTAGACTTAGTTAAAAATGTTGTAATTCAGTTTCTTTGTATCACAATTTAGTTAAATTAACTTTGTAATGTGTTTTGAAGATCAATCAAAGTCTTTTATTTAAGCTCCTAAGTTCAGGCCACTGTTGAAAATTTTCAGTTTCAAAATATATTGTCCAAGTTGTGAGAAGCTTATTTTAAGCTTAAATAAGTCAGTTTAAACCATCTATAAGCTTTGAGTTAGCTTGCATTTCAATTTCAAGTAATTTTAGATGTTGGTCAACAAAAGTCAAGTTTGGTCAAGAATGGTCTTGGTAATGGATAAAAGGAGATGCAGTGGTGATGTTGGGTTTATTTAGACTAGTTTAGGTTGGTTTTGGATTTGGTCTAGCCTGCAACACCAACTGGACCTCTTGTGAGTATTTGTCTAAATTTTACATTTTCAATCAAATGTTGCATTTTATGCTTGTTTGAGTAATTGTGGTCATCACTAGTGTAGACTTGCTTATATAGGTGTAACTAGGTCATATTAACTCAGTTTAATCATTGGAACCAGTTGGATCAAAGATTAGTTTATTTTAATTTGTATAACAGTTAATGAAGGGGTGTTTGGTTTAAGGATTTAAACTGCTTTAGAGGCTAGTATAATGGATTAGATCAGTTGGTTATGTTTAATATAGTTATATGCATTCATACCTGTCTTTGGTTTGCAGTCTTTTGAGCCTTAAGTCAAAATCCCTTGCCTACTGTCCTCAAGTTTTTATCTGTTAAAATCAGTTTCTGTAATCACTCTTATAGGTTTAGGATTTGTTAACCAAGGTTGTTGAAGTCTCATTTCATCACCTTTTCATCCATATCAGTCCACATTTGATCTTTGAATCTCATTTTAGTCAACATTCTTAACTGTTTTAAGAAAGTCAACTGCTTGTAAACCCATTTTGTGCAGAGCTTGCAGTGGGTGTACAGGGTTCATTTTAACTAGTTAGGGTCTGAATCTTGGTCCATTTGTAGTTTTCGGTGGCCTTCAAGACCCCATTTACATTCTTCCTTTTAGTTTTTTTGATAAGCTTATAAACAAGCTCAAACATGGTGTCTATTCCGCATGCGCACCTTTATTGATTCCACGAGGGGTTTTCAAGGTTTTGCAAGGTTCACCCAGGGCTCAGTTTAGCTCACCTAGGTATGATTTTGGTTTAGACACTCTTAGCCAGGTCTTCTCCTAGTTCCAGTTGATAGTTTTTACATTTAGCTTATTTTAAAGCTTGTGGTTAAGCTTAAAGAGGGCACCCCTTTCACTGTTTTAGCTTGAAATCTCAACACCTCAAATCTGTTCAATTTGTTAATTCAGTGGTTAGAGCTTGTTGAAACTCATTGCATTTTGGTTAATTTAGCTTATTAGAGCTTCACTATCAGTTTGGTAACCTTTGGACTCCATTTGCTTAATTTAGTGCTTATTTCAATAAGCACTTTCATATCAGTTTCTATATCTTGCAAACAAGCCCATGTTTTTCCATTTTTCCTAGCTTCCTAGTATTATTTTAGAGTTTTCCTGAATTTTTCAGATTTTTCCTAGCTTGTTTGGTAGTTTTCTTGATTTTAACTAGTTTTTAAGTAATTTTAAATAGCTTTTAATTCAAAAAATTAAGAAAAAGTTCTAAAAAATAATTTTTCATTTTTATTAAGTCTAGATAAATATAAATAGCCTAAAAAGTATTTTTCCCTATTTTTCTCCTTTTATTTGGTATTTTTAATAATTTAAATTAGTTTTAAATAGTTTTAAATTAATAATAAATACATAAAAGTCTAAAAATATATTTTCAGTTTTAAAATTAGTTTTATCATATTTTAGATTTTTCTAAGTCTTAACTTTATTTTTCTAGTCTTATTTCATATTTTCTTTTATTTTAGAGTATTATTAAATAGTTTAAAATAGTTTTAATTAATAATAATTAATTAAATAGTTATAAAAATAATTTTATTTTTCTAAAATTTTCTCATATCATTAGGTTTGTAAAAATGTATTTTTCATATTTTTAGGATCTATATTATATAAGTTTCACTTTTTATTTTGTACGTTTACGTTATTTTAATTCAAACGTAAGTTTTAAGTTTTAGGTTTTAAAACGTTCATCACTTTAAATATAGTGATAGCGTTTATTTAATATCTTTTATCTTTTTAATTTTCTTAATTTGTATTTTAGTCGCTTTTATTTATTATCTTTTTCAGTAGTGTAATTCCTTTTCAAATCCTTTCGATCGCTATCATTAGTGATCATTCTATCGTCTCGAATCGATGTGTTGTACACACCATTGAGTCTCCGTGGGACATAACGACCCGAATCCCTCGTATTCTCGATCTTCATTTGCATTTGCGTCGAGCGGTTTTAAGTCTTTTAGACTTGATTGCTTTCTTGCAGATCAAAATTTTGCGCCGCTTACGGGAGAGCTTTAGCGTGTGTTTAGCCATTTTCGCACCCATTCTTGCACATACCCATCCTTTGTAAAAGTTTTTGTAAAGTTTTCGAGAAAATCCAAAAGTTCATTAACACTTTTCCTAAAGTGTTAAAAGCATAAAATATTTTCATTCTTTGTTTTTATCATCTTAATTTTCAAAAATCCAAAAATATCCATCTTTTATCCTCTAATCTGTTTAATTCTACATTTCTTTATCCTCAAACTGTTTAATTCTCTATGTCATGGTATTTGACATGTTCCTGTGTGGAGGTCCATTTAACAGTGGAAATTGTCGGCGATGTACCAATGTGGGTTTCGGAGACAAGTTTGTTTAATCCCGATCCCATTTCAAATGAAACACCCGATTTTTCCTACCTACCTCCACAACCCCAAGACGAATCCTACTCATGCGAGTATTGTGGGAATGATTCTCATTACGGTTTTGATTGTCCACCACAGTCCCGCTTGTCTATGATAGGAACCATGTTACAATCGAACTTTGGTGAAAGTTATTTTCCCGATTATCTCATTGTGAGAATTGTGGGGTCCTCATGAGACTTTTGAATGTCAACCGATGAATCAAAATTTTCAAAATTCCAATTCTCCGGTTTGACAATTTCCAACCCCCACGATCCCATCATCATCGACTTCGAGCCTTCACAGCACTTCAATGATTACGAGGAGTGTAATCTTCCTCAAAGTTCTGAAGAAATACGCATTCGAAAGAAGCTACAAATGAAAAGAATGTTGTGTAAGCTTCAGCAGATGAATATAAGAATCAGATATGATGACGATGATGATGAGGATTCTATTCAAGTGAAGGAATATTATGAGAGCTTGTCAACTGAAATCACACCCGTAGCTCCCATTGACTCTCTCATAATGGGGGACGAGCCTTCTAGCACTATTCCAGAAATGGAATCGTCTAGTGTTGAGAGCCTTGTTCCAACCCCAAGTGAGTCCGAGGTTATCTCCGGTAACATGTGTGATGAGCCTCTTGATGATATTTCTTATCCTCCTCTTGACATTCCATATGATCATGTCGAGATGTTCTCCGATTCGATAACGATTATACCGTTTGACGATTCTTTATCCTATGGAGACATCGATTATGTCGAGGAGCTACCTTCCGAGCTAGTTAGCTTAGAGGAAGTGAGAGATTCGATGATCCGGAAATTGAGGACGAGATACTTCGTGAACAATTGTTCAATATAAATCTCCTCGTTTCTAAGATCGAATCATTTTGTGCTAAATCGCTTCATCTCCTATCCCGTTGTGGATAGTGACTCTACATTGGACAAGCCCGAGCTTGAGGCTTTTCTAATGATTCTTTTCATGAAGAGTTCTCCGGTGAACTCTCTCATGACATATCTCCTCCGAATATGATCATTTCCATTTTGATCTTGAGGATGATATTGGCTCGGAGGAAGGTGTACTCTATCATAAGAGTTTGCTTATTGATGATACTACCTTCACCCTTCCTCCCGACATGTCTACATTTGAGGATGAAGAATGGATCCTAATTGTTATAAACATCTTCCTTCCATTCCTCACTTATGATGTGACTTCCTCTCTTCTTCACTCCTTCGGGAATGAGGACACTATCTTTGACCCCGGCATTTTCATTTATCATTTGTGAGCCAGGTCTTTCTCTCTATATCTCATCGGTGTGGAACTTTCACGTGCTTCAATGTTTATCCAAACATCTTGAATGAAAGTCTGATGGAGATTGTTTCTTCCACTTTGCTTCCCATGAACAAATGAATTCGGGGTCGAGTCAAGCTAGCGACTGAAATCAAAAAAAAGCACACACCATATGGGTTTTCACCCATATTTACATCTTCACCTCTTTCTACCACCTAAGTGTGGGGTGATGCCCCACATGTTATATATATATATAAGTTTTCTCTAAAAAAAAAAAAAAAAAAAAAAAAAATCCTTTCTAAATAATGGCCGTAGTATTTCCTTTTACGTTCTTTGTTTCGGCATAATCGCGGTACTTTGAATATTGAGGGCAATATTCATTTCTAAGTGTGGGGAATTCTCACGAATTTTATCATATAATTATACCAATTCCCGTTTTTGGCCAAAATTTTTTTGGAGTAAGTGTTCTACACTTACTCAATTGGTTATCA
>CM040244.1:169387268-169472503 GCA_022545495.1 Chrysanthemum lavandulifolium
GGCAACCCATGCTTAATTGTTTGCTTGTTAGTATCATATATCTTTTATTAATTGTTTATCCTCATGTTTAAATTTGTAAAAATGCTTTATTTTGTTTTTAACTTCGTCTTAATTGCATATAAAGGTATTTTACATAAGGGATAAGTGTAGGGAGGATTACATACGTTTTCAAAAGAAACGTAAACATGAGAATAACAATTAACTAAAAGATATTTATGTTTGTTTGTTCGAGTCAAATGCTTGTATCGAGTCATAATGGATGTTTTACGAAATTTTCCAGATTCTAAAGATGTAAATTTTCGAAATTTTTCCGAAAATCATGAGACCGGTTTTGTCGGGATAACTGACGGCGTCGGGATTGCAACTGACGTCAGAAGGAGTAAAACATCGATTACTTTTTCTCGTTTTCGAGCTACTTATAAATTTTGGAATTTTCCGTGTCTTAATTTTCTTAGAAATTCGTAAACATCCATTCCACAAGCATTATATCCTAGTTTAAATCGAGTCTTATATATATTATTACCGCCGATTTTACGTGAAGGTTTCGTTTGTTTACTTCAAGTGTGCGAGTTTAGTTTGTCAAGAAGAAGTTACATAAGATTGGAAGGAGCTTTTCACGTAATAATTCTTCTTGGAAAAGAGTTTAACCACCACTTTACACGGATCCTACCGAGCTAATCGGGGAGTACTAGTTTCTTTTGTTTTAATTACCTTCTTTTATCATAACTTTGATACTTTCGGGGAACATTGGGGACAATGTTCGGTTTAAATGTAGGGAGGAAAATAAAGCGGAACTTTGAAACTATGCTTATCCTTGATTATTTGCTTTGTCCAATTGTGATTATGTAATAAACCATGAGAAAATGTCGGTTAGGGTAATTTTGGCACCAAATTTAAAATTTTCATAATATATAGGGTGGGCCATTAGTCTTAACAAAAGCGTCTCACGGATAGGAAGTTGCATGACTAGCACAAAAACCCTTACCACCCAAATTCCACCCAAAATGTGAGGATCGCCCTTAGATTAGTAGGAATTAAAGCATTCATCTTTAATGCTTAGGTGTGAACCGGTAGTATATTAGATTCTAGAACTTGTTTTGTGATGCATTCCGAGATCGCAAGTGAGGCTACACTTGTGTAGTTAGGAATAACTAAATGATAAGAGGCATTAGGATAACCCTTGTTTGATACCGTAATATAATTACTTCTTCCACATCGGTTGAGTAATTCCCCACACCCTTTGCGTTGTACTCATTTTTAGTACACGATACTCCTAGTTAACCCCTCGAGCCTATCCTTTTCGCGGTTCTCGTGATGTTTCGGTTTTCGGAATATCAATGAAGAGCATTGTTTACCCCACCCCAAATATACACCCAAATCGCCTTAGCCTACCCCTTATGCACTCACTTTTAGTGCAAATATTTGTTATCACCCTAAACCCTTAGTTCAATTATCCGGTTGCTTGCATGAGTTGCTAAGTCGAGTCATATCCTTTGTATACGTTTTGGGATGATTGGGATTCATGGGAAAAGTTAAAGTTTATGAAATGACGGGAAGGGAACGTTAAATTCAAATTCCCTTTGTTTGCGTAATAATGTACCCCAAGTGTTTTGATCTTTTCAAATCGGGTCAAATTAGTATTAGAGTAATAAAAACTCAAGTGTAGGGATATGCTTTTAATCCCTAGTATTTTGATGTTATCTTAAAGGATGGTAGAGTAAAAGTGTATAAAAAAAAACAAAAAACAAAAAAAAAACAACATACGGGCTACCATCCTACATCTATCCTTTAAATTTATGTTTGTTTATTTCAGTTATCTAGAGTTTAGAGTGTCGAGTCTTGGCTTAGCAACACCATTCTTCATATGCATTTAACATAGAGATTTTTGACTTACCACCACTAAATAACCTATCCCACCAAACCCTTATTTCCTACCAGTAAGCCTAACGTTACAACCCTTTAAAGACCTCTTTGATAGTCTTTCCTAGGTGCTTACCAAAGCGATGGAGGTTTGATCTATTCTCAAGCCTATGGTAATCTATGTACTAGGACCGGTTAATGAGTGTTTATCTTCCATTTCCTATATTGTTATATTTCATTTATACACACGAGAGAGATGTGAGTATCCAAACACCCCATGTGAGGTGCTAGTATGTAATTTCCGTGCTTGTTATGACTTTTTGAGGCTTATATGTGTTGTGGACCGTTTTTAATTAATGCTTCATGACCCCTAACTTATAAATTAATTGGCTAAAAGCACATTTGCTTGAGGACAAGCAAATAACAAGTGTAGGGATATTTGATAAGGTTTTAAAAGGTACCATTTTGAGGGTCGTTAAGTCCTTATTTGATCACTTTTGTATCCGTTATTGCTTAATATCGTTCCTTTTCACTTTTTAGGTCTCGTGAAGGCAAAATCTTGGAATGGCACTTATTTGGACGAAAAGCGCGAATATATGAAGAAAATGGCCAAAGTCGAAATCGAGACACTCACAATTGTCGAATGTAGAAGGAGGCGGGTCGGGTGCTATATGACGCCGTCCCAAAATTATTGTGACGACGTAACCCAAACTCGTATTTTCAAGAGACGGCATCTAGTGGTGAAAGAGTAGGCCGTCGCTACTCGGTGACCTAGATGCAATCCAGACGACGTCGGAAATTTGAAGAGACGGCGTCACGGACATAAGGTGGCGCCGTCGCAAGGTTAATGGCCAAGACGAAACCCCACGAGGCGGCGACACGACGGCGTCACTAAACATAAGGTGGCCGTCGCAATTGTAATCTTATATATAGAATCCGAATTTTTCGGTCTTTGTGTGGAGAGTCTTTGGAGTAAAACCTAAAACCGAACCTAAGGTGTCTTGTACAAGATTTTAGGGTTTTAAACCCTATCTTACATCAAGATAAGTCTTTACTTCATTAATTCAATTATGTCTTTGATTATTTGTGTGTATGCTTGCATGTTCTCCATGTCCCGCTAATTTATTTGTGTGTTTGCTTAGGAAGTATGAAACTTAATTATTGAATATTGATTGGTTGTTTCTTATCTTAGTTGATTAATGATCTAGTAATGCGATAGGTCATTCGTTGTGCATAATGCTTGATTCATCTTTGTGAACCTTAGAGTATAATTACCGAGTAATTGTAGGCTAAACCATCCAAGAGCGCCTTAGAGTAGGAGTCTATAATCTCTAGTGGGTTTGTAGACAAGACCCTTTGGTAAGTTCAAGAGTTAGGGAGAAAGCGATACCCTACAACTTTAGACACACAACGCAACTAGGAATAAGGCGTGACACTCAACCATCAATAGGAGATAATTAAGGAGTAATACAAACTAAGTAAACACATCTTTAAACTATCATACGAGCACACATTAATTAGACATAGACTCCCACAACCTTAGTTTAGATAATTAGATAATAGTAGAGTAATCGGTAGAAATACCAACCCCAAATCCAATACCGAGATTAGTACATTTCCATTTTTCATAAAATATAAAAGATAAAAATAATCTTCCTCAACCTTAACCTTAGCGTGGTAACTCCCTACTAGCATTCCTATTCCCCAGAGAACGATATCAATACCCGTGGCTTACCCTAATTACTACACTACAACGATTAGGTTCATCGCCTAGGGTGTTATAAAACTTGCTCAAGAAAAGGAAGTTCCTTTGACCCCGAGCGACGCGTGTAGCGTTATCACCGAATGGCACTTATTTGGACGAAAGGCGCGAATATATGAAGAAAATGGCCAAAGTCAAAATCGAGACACACGATTCTTTGAAATTAGAAGCGGCGGCGTCGGTGCTAATGGCGGCCGTCCCAAGATTTTGTGACGATACAGAACTCAAAACTCGTATTTTCAAGTGACGACGTCTAGTTGTGAAAGAGTAGGTCGTCGCTACTCGAGGCGGCCTAGATGCAATCCGACGTCGGAAGCTAAAGAGACGGCGTCACGGACATAGGTGACGCCGTCGCCAAGGTTAACGCCAAGCGAAACCCTAATGACGGCGACACGACGGCCACTAAACATAAGTGGCGCCGTCGCATATGTAATCTTATATATAGAATCCGAATTTTTAGGTCTTTTGTGGAGAGTCTTTTGGGTGAAAACCTAAAACCGAACCTAAGGTGTCTTGTACAGTATTTTAGGGTTTTAAACCCTATCTTACATCAAGATAAGTATTTACTTCATTAATTCAATTATTTCTTTGATTATTTGTGTGTAAGCTTGCATGTTTTCCATGTCCGGCTAATTTATTTGTGTGTTTGCTTAGGAAGTATGAAACTTAATTATTGAATATTGATTGGTTGTTTCTTATATTAGTTGATTAATGATCTAGTAATGGGATAGGTCATTCGTTATGTACTTAATGCTTGATTCATCTTTGTGAACCTTAGAATATAATTACCTGAGTAGTTGTAAGCTAAACCATCCAAAGAGTGCCTTAGAGTAAGAGTTTATCATCCCTAGTGGGCTTGTAGACAAGACCCTTTGGTAAGTTCAAAGAGTTGGGAGAAGCATACCCTACAACTTTTGACACACAACGCAACTAAGAATAAGTCGTGACAACTCAACCATCAATAGGAGATAATTAAGGAGTGTCTGACCTAAGTAAACACATCTTTAAACTATCATACGAGCACACATTAATTAGACATAGACTCCCACAACCTTAGTTTAGATAATTAGATAATAGTAGAGTAATCGGTGAAATACCAACCCCCAAATCCAATACCCGAGATTCAGTACCTTTCCATTTCATAAAACATAAAAAGATAAAAATAATATTCCTCAACCTTAACCTTAGCGTAGTAACTCCTTACTAGCATTCCTATTCCCCAGAGAACGATATCAATACCCGTGGCTTACCCTAATTACTACACTACAACGATTAGGTTCACCGCCTAGGTGTTATAAAACTTGCTCAAGAAAAGGAAGTTTCCTTGACCCCGAACGACGCGTGTAGCGTTATCAAGTTTTTGGCGCGCTTCCGGGAATAGAATAACTAGTTAGTAGTCCACATCGTTTAGGTTCTTTGCTTGATTCCTATCAAGTAAATTTTTCTCATTTTTAGCTTTCTTAGTCTATCCCCTTCTTCGTGACCTTTGTTCGTAATCTTATCACTTTTCATCATGGAAGGTGATAACCAACCACCACTCGATAACTAACAACCAAACAACGCTTCACCACCAAACAAATACCCTTGCTTGACCCCACCTCACGCTAACCAACTTCGAGCCCGTATCATGAGTGAGATTGGAGAGCTTAAGAAATTAAATATGATAATTGAGAATACACTTGAGGAAGCCCTTAAGGAATCTGATCAACCTCTAGATAGTGATTCGACTACATGTGATTCGGATGATGATCTAGAAGAAGGAGATTATAAGATGTTAGAAATTATGGAGGGTAGTAAGGATAAGGGAGAACTTAGGGAGTACTTTGATTCATACCCTAAAAGGAAAGAAACCGCTTATCACCATAATGTGGTTAATTTTCCAAGACCACCTTTCGAGCCTCGTATAAGGAGGGGAAACCCTAAAAACATCAAAATACCGTGTATGATTGGATACTTATCAGGACCACACCTACATTGATTATAAGGCACCCATGAATATAATGTCTAGGCTCTATTACAATTGGATCATGAGCAAAAGCTAGAGCCTATGAGGGAACCCTTTAAGCCTAGGAAAGCAAGTAACTATGTGGGAGGTTAAGGTATTGCACGTGTTCATAGGTAACTTCACATATAGGTGTGATTTCATGATTTCATGATTCGGAAAATGTCAAAGGAATCATTGATGGGTTTTAGGAGACGTGATACTTGGGAAACCATTTATAGAAGAGTCTAAGATGGTTTATGATAAAGAGAAAGGGATAATCGAGTTCTCAAATGGCGAGAATGTTAAATATATAATGCCCCACAAAAATAAGAATTTTGAGGGCATGGATAATTTAGATTTAGATAACATTCCGGCATTCGAAGTAGACTGGAAGAACAAAGTTTACTACACTGCTTGTCTTGAACTAGGGCCTGAATATATTCGTGATGAAAGAAGAGTTAAGGAGATCGAATGGGCCTCTAAGATTTGGAAAACGTAGGAACACGAGTATGAGTCTAGCTACAAGACTCTTTAATAAAGAAAAGCGCTTCGTGGGAGGCAACCCATGCTTAATTGTTTGCTTGTTAGTGTCATATATCTTTTATTAATTGTTTATCCTCATGTTTAAATTTGTAAAAATGCTTTATTTTTTTTAACCTCGTCTTAATTGCATATTAAGGTATTTTACATAAGGGATAAGTGTAGGGAGGATTACACACGTTTTCAAAAGAAACGTAAACATGAGAATAAAAATTAACTAAAAGATATTTATGTTTGTTTATTCGAGTCAAATGCTTGTATCGAGTCATAATGGATGTTTTTGCGAAATTTTCCGATTCTAAAGATGTAAATTTTCCGAATTTTTCCCAAAATCGCAGACCGCTTTTTGTCAGGATAACTTGACGTCAGATTGCAACTCGACGCGTCGGGAAGGAGTAAAACATCGATTACTTTTTTCTCGTTTTCGAGCTATTTATAAATTTTGGAATTTTCGTGTCTTAATTTTCTTAGAAATTCAGAAACATCCATTCCACAAGCATTATATCCTAGTTTAAATCGAGTCTATATATATTATTATGCCGATTTTACGAAGGTTTCGTTTGTTTTCTTCAAGTGTGCAGGTTTAGTTTGTCAAGAAGAAGTTACATAAGATTGGAAGGAGCTTTTCATAAAAATTCTTCTTGAGAAGGATTTAACCACCACTTTACACGGATCCTACCGAGCTAATCGGGAGTATTATTTTCCTTTGTTTTTAATTACCTTCTTTTATCATAACTTTGATACTTTCGGGAACATTGGGGACAATGTTCGGTTTAAGTGTAGGGAGAGAAAATAAAACGGGAACTTTGAAACTATGCTTATCCTTGACTATTTGCTTTGTCCAATTTTGATTGTGTAATAAACCATGAGAAAATGTCGGTTAGGGTAATTTTGGCACCAAATTTAAAATTTTTTATGACATATAGGAGTGGGCCATTAGTCTTAACAAAAGCGTCTCATGGATAGTAAGTTATATGACTAGCACAAAACCCTTTACCACCCAAATTCCACCAAAATGTGAGGATCGCCCTTAGATTAGTAGGAATTAAAGCATTCATCTTCAATGCTTAGATTGTGAACCGGTAGCATATTAGATTCTAGAACTTGTTTTGTGATGCATTCGAGATCGCAAGTGAGGCTACACTTGTGTAGTTAGGAATAACTAAATGATAAGAGGCATTAGGATAACCCTTGTTTGATACCGTAATATAATTACTTCTTCCATATCGGTTGAGTAATTCCCCACACCCTTTGCGTTGTACTCATCTTTAGTACACGATACCCTAGTTAACCCCTCGAGCCTATCCTTTTCGCGGTTCTCGTGATGTTTGGTTTTCGGAATATCAATGAAGAGCATTGTTTACACCCACCCCAAATATACACCCAAATTGCCTTAGCTTACCCTTATGCACTCACTTTTAGTGCAAATTTTTGTTATCACCCTAAACCCTTAGTTCAATTATCCGGTTGCTTGCATGAGTTGCTAAGTCGAGTCATATCCTTTGTATACAGTTTTGGGACGATTGGGATTCATGGGAAAAGTTAAAGTTTATGAAATGACGTGAAGGAACGTTAAAATTCAAATTCCCTTTGTTTGCGTAATAATGTACCCCAAGTGTTTTGATCTTTTCAATTCGGGTCAAATTAGCGTTAGAGTAATAAAACTCAAGTGTAGGGATATGCTGTAAATCCTAGTATTTTGATGTTATCTTAGAGGATGGTAGAGTAAAAGTGTATGAAAAAAAATCGAAAAAATAGAAAAAGAGAAAAGAAAAAAATAGAGTGAAAAAAAAAAAAAAAAAAAAAAAAAAACATACGGGCTACCATCCCACATCTATCCTTTAAATTTATGTTTGTTATTTCAGTTATCTGGAGTTTAGAGTGTCGAGTCTTGTCTTAGCAACGCCATTCTTCATATGCATTTAACATAGAGATTTTTGACTTGCCACCACTAAATAGCCTATCCCACCAAACCCTTGTTTCCCTACCGTAAGCCTAACATTACAACCCTTTAAAAGACCTCTTTGATAGTCTTTCCTAGGTTCTTACGCCAAAGCGATGGAGGTTTGATCTATTCTCAAGCCTATGGTAATCTATGTACTAGGACCGGTTAATGAGTGTTTATCTTCCATTTCCTATTTGTTATATTTCATATATACACCCGAGAGAGATGTGAGTATCCAAACACCCCATGTGAGGTGCTAGTATGTAATTTCCGTGCTTGTTATGACTTTTTGGGCTTATATGTGTTGTGGACCGCTTTGAATTAATGCTTCATGACCCCTAACTTATAAATTAATTGGCTAAAAGCACATTTGCTTGAGGACAAGCAAATAACAAGTGTAGGGATATTTGATAAGGTTTTAAAAGGTACCATTTTGAGGGGTCGTTTAGTCCTTATTTGATCACTTTTGTATCCGTTATTGCTTAATATCGTTCCTTTTCACTTTTAGGTCTCTTGAAGGCAAAATCTTGGAATGGCACTTATTTGGACGAAAAGGCGCGAATATATGAAGAAAATGGCCAAAGTCAAAATCGAGACACTCATGATTGTTTGAAATTAGAAGGCGGCGGCGTCGGTGCTAATGGCGGCGCGTCCCAAGATTTTGTGACGATACTGAACTCAAAACTCGTATTTTCAAGTGACGACGTCTAGTTGTGAAAGAGTAGGCCGTCGCTACTCGAGACTGACCTAGATGTAATCCGCACGGCGTCAAAAGGTAAAGAGGACGGCGTCACGGACATAAGGTGACGCCGTCGCAAGATTAACAGGCCAAGACGAAACCCTAATGGCGACACACGGCGTCACTAAACATAAGGTGGCGCGTCGCATATGTAATCTTATATATAGAATCCGAATTTTTCAGTCTTTTGTGGAGAGTCTTTTTGGAGTGAAAACCTAAAACCGAACCTAAGGTGTCTTGTACAGTATTTTAGGGTTTTAAACCCTATCTTACATCAAGATAAGTATTTACTTCATTAATTCAATTATGTCTTTGATTATTTGTGTGTATGCTTGCATGTTTTCCATGTCCGGCTAATTTATTTGTGTGTTTGCTTAGGAAGTATGAAACTTAATTATTGAATATTGATTGGTTGTTTCTTATATTAGTTTATTAATGATCTAGTAATTCGATAGGTCATTCGTTGTGTACTTAATGCTTGATTCATCTTTGTGAACCTTAGAATATAATTACGAGTAGTTGTAAGCTAAACCATCCAAAGAGTGCCTTAGAGTAAGAGTTTATCATCCCTAGTGGGTTTGTAGACAAGACCCTTTGGTAAGTTCAAAGAGTTAGGAGAAACGATACCCTACAACTTTTGACACACAACGCAACTAAGAATAAGGCGTGACAACTCAACCATCAATAGGAGATAATTAAGAGTAATACAACCTAAGTAAACACATCTTTAAACTATCATACGAGCACACATTAATTAGACATAGACTCCCACAACCTTAGTTTAGATAATTAGATAATAGTAGAGTAATCGGTAGAAATACCAACCCCCCAAATCCAATACCCGAGATTCGTACCTTTCCATTTCATTAAACATAAAAGATAAAAATAATCTTCCTCAACCTTAACCTTAGCGTAGTAACTCCTTACTAGCATTCCTATTCCCCAGAGAACGATATCAATACCGTGGCTTACCCTAATTACTACACTACAACGATTAGGTTCACTGCCTAGGGTGTTATAAAACTTGCTCAAAGAAAAGGAAGTTTCCTTGACCCCGAACGACGCGTTCATTGGTGAAGATAAACGACGCGTTCAAAGGGCAAATCCTAGTCGGGGGCAACTAAGATCGGAGCCTCTGTTAATTTCTTTTTGAGAAAAATAAAGGCTTCAACGCATTCATTGGTGAAGATAAACGGAGCATCCTTCTCGAGGAGATAGGTCAGAGGGCGGGCTATCTTCGAGAAATCTTGGATGAAACGGCGATAGAAACCGGTGTGACCTAAAAAACTCCGAATACCTTTGACGGTAGTGGGATGAGGGAGTTTAGCTATAACGTCAACTTTAGCTCGGTCGACCTCAATCCCAGATTTTGAAATCTTATGGCCGAGGACAATGCCCTCTTGAACCATGAAGTGGCACTTCTCCCAATTCAAGACCAAGTTGGTGTCTTCACACCGTTTGAGCATGTGGTCTAGATGAGAGAGGCAAGAAGTGAAAGAATCTCCATAAACCGAGAAATCATCCATAAAAACTTCCATAGACTTCTCGATCATGTCATGAAAAATAGCCATCATGCACCTTTGGAACGTTCCGGGAGCATTGCATAAACCAAATGGCATTCGTCGGTAAGCAAACGTTCCATAAGGGCACGTGAAAGTCGTTTTCCCTTGATCCTGCGGAACGATCGAAATTTGAAAGTAACCGGAGAAACCATCGAGAAAGCAATAGAACTCATTCCCCGCTAAAAGTTCGAGCATCTGATCCATAAAAGGTAGCGGGAAATGGTCCTTACGAGTCGCATCATTCAATTTTCGGTAATCAATACACACCCTCCATCCGGTGACGAGGCGTGTGGAAATCAATTCATTGTCTTCGTTCATAACTACGGTCATTCCACCTTTCTTCGGGACACAATGGATAGGGCTAACCCATGAGCTATCGGAGATTGGATAAATGATTCCGGCGTCGAGGAGTTTAAGAACTTCCTTTTTGATAACCTCATGAATTTTCGGATTAACCCTACGTTGTTGTTGAATAACGGGTTTGCAATCGTCTTCCATTAAGATCTTGTGAGTACAAAAACGAGGGTTTATGCCCTTAATGTCGGAAATTTGCCAAGCGATGGCACTCTTATGTTTTCGAAGAATATCCAAAAGTGCGGTTTTCTCCTCATCTTTTAGGTTTTTAGCAATGATGACGGGAAACTTGTTCGGTTCTTCAAGAAAAGCGTATTCAAGATGAGGAGGTAAATCTTTGAGCTCGGGCTCCGGAGGTTTTTCGTTAGACGTTTGTACTTCTTTGATTTCTTCAATCGTAATCTTTTTCGGAGGGAGTGACGGTAATGGATCTTCATTCAACAATTGCTCAAGATAAAGGATATCTCCATCCGAATCATAAACACCATCATCAATTCCCGGTGGAATCGATTCATCATTAGCAAGAAACTCATCGATCTCTTCCAAAAGGAAGTCACCTCCTCAAACGGAATGAGAGAGGGAAAGAGTCGGCAATGATTGGTTTAGAAGGTTGTTCGAATTTAGAGAAGAAAGTGAATCGAAGAAGTAGAATTGTTAGCAAAGCGAGAACTTCTTGGCGCACTCTCACAAGAAACATCAATAACGTCGATTCGATTTATGTAAGCATCATCGAAATTTGAGGAGTACCTCGTCGTTTGATTAATGTTGAATGTGACGGCTTCTTGATTAACTCGTAACGTAATCTCTCCTTCGAACACATCAATTAAGGCACGACCGGTCCTTTAGAAACACCTCCCGAGAATAATGGGTACTCGAGGGTCGGCATCGAAATCTACCACAACAAAATCCGCGGGAAAATAGAACTCCCCCACTTTGACAAAGACATCCTCGGCTATACCCTTTGGACGGGTCGTAGAACGATCGGCTAGCTCAAGGGTCATACACGTTGGGGTAAGTGGGGTAACGAAAGCTTTCGTATATTGATTTCGACATCAAATTGATACTCGCCAAGATCGCCAAGGCGGAGCATTGAACAATTCCTTGAAAATCGCATGGAATGAGGAATTTGTCGGGGTCACCTAACTTTTCAGGAAGTTTCTTGAGGATAACCGCCGAACAATTCTCATTCAAAGACGTAGTAGCAAGCTCATACAACTTTTCCTTATTCGTAAGCAATCCCTTAATCGTAGAAGCAAGTTTGGGCATCAAGAGAAGGGCATCCGCGAAACTGATCTCCACATTCAAGTCTTTGAAGATTTGGAAAAATGTTTCCATTTGATGATTAGATTTTTCACGAAGCGTTTGATCTTTAAGACGAGACGGATATGGGATAGACGGTTTCGGATTAGCTTTCTTCACATTAACGGGAGCATCTTCGGGCTCAGAATCTTGGACAACCGTGGGTTGGACATTCTCAGTACTCCCCTTATTAGTAGGAAGCACCGGGTCCTTTGTCACCCCGGTCTCACGGTCTACCACACGAGATGGAGAAGAAGAATTAGTGGTAGGAACCGTGGGTCCATCGTAAGCAACACCACTTCGGGTAGTGATTGCTTTCATGTCACCTCTCGGGTTAGGAATCGTATTGCTCGGAAGAGAACCGGAACCCGAGGGTTGAGAATAAGAAGTAGACGGTTGATTGGCTTGAAAGAAATTAGCCATCATATTCTTCATTTCACTTATCTGCTTGTTACTCGTGGCAAATTCATTCCTGATTCTGGTGATTTGAGTTTGTAAACTTTTAATGGTGTTGTCGGAGTTCTTCATGTAAGTTAGAAACTCGTTGTTCGGAGCAACTTGATGAGGGTTTTGATAAGGAGGTTGAGAATGAGAAGGTTGTTGATATTGTTGTTGAGGAGGTGGTTGTTGTTGGTAAACTTGAGGTGGAGGAGCTTGGTAATGTTGATTACCATGATTAACTCCTCGGTTTTGATTGTTGTTACCATTGAAACGGTTTTGATTATGGTTTTGTTGTTGAGGTTGGTTGAAACCGGGAGGTCCGAGATAATTGTTTGAATGGTAGCTAAGAAGATTTCGATCTCCTTGCGGTTGATTGTAGTTTCCCGTAGCAGCATAAACATTCTCATGTGCGTAGCCACCGACGGCTGGGCACTCGGAATAAGAATGTGGACCTCCACAAGTTTCACAAGTCGGGTGTACCGCTTTCACTTGTTGATGTTGATTCTGATTATTCATTTGATGTATCCTTAAGATATCGTCCATCTTTTTGTTCAGAGTGGCTATTTCGAGAGAAGAAGGCGATTTGATCGAGATGATTCACCCTTTCGGTAGAATCCCAATAATTGTAATGAGCGGTCATGTTCTCAATAAGATCGTAGCATTCCTCGGACGATCTCTTCATAAAAGTTCCACCGCAACGACATTGATTGTCTCACGGTGTCGTAACGTCAAACCATTATAAACGTATCAATTTGAGTGACAAGCAACATGTTATGATTCGGACATCGATCAATTGCAAGCTTATATCGTTCCCAAGCTTCAAACAAAGATTCGTGGGATATTGTCGAAAATTCGCTATCGTTCCTTAACTCGTCACCATCGATGGTGGAAAGTACTTTTCGAAACTTCCAAACCATTTCCTCGAAGGTATTAATCGAATTCTTGAGTCGATCAAACCAAGAAGTGGCATGATGAGTCAAAGAGTATGGGAAAAGATAGAGGCGAAGGCGTCATCGGAGACCCCATTTTGTTTCATACTACGAGTAGCGGTCGAATTTATCAAGATGCTTGTTAGCATCTTCATCTTGTAAACCATGAAATTGACAACTGTTTTTACTTGTTCTATCATATGATGTTTCAAGCTAAAATCCGTAGCTTGAAAATTAGTCGGATGCAATGGGTCCTCCCTCCACATACATGGTTGGTTGACATAGCTCCTCCATCGTTCGGAGATCGGGAGCTACCTTTGATTAACGGGAGGAGGATTAGGACCGGGTTTGGTGGTACGTTGGCGCGGCCATATTACGTAACTTCGGTGCGTTCGATTACGATTTCAAGTCGTCTTGAGCGAGGCGTGTGCATGCACTTTAAAAACCAAGGCAATTAAAGAGCGGTATTCGAAAACACGGTGAACTTAACCAATAATTCCAAGTGAATAAATCACTTATAAGACAAACGCATGGCGGCGGAGAAGCTTATTAGGTCGGTCTGAAGCTTATTAAAACCCGCTTCTTTTCACCGCAATTTAATGTCGCCGTCCTTATACCCACCACACAGTTTGTTTATCCAATAGAAATAAATTGATTCACAAGCGACACAAAGGCAAGTTTTTGATCTTTGGTTCGAGAACTTACTAATGATAACACCTCCGTTGAGAATGTTATATAATTGATGTATTCTATTTAAGCTCAAAAACACAAGAGAAAATCTTTTTGTATTTTTAATATGATATATATATATATATTAAAGAAAAAGGAAAATATTTTTTTACTTTTTTGATTTTTATAAAAAAAATAGTAACTTCACGAAGAAGGATCTCGAGTCACTAATCGTCAAACCGTTAACGATATTGTCGCGACACAACCTCCCGGCAAGTGAGCGCCAAAATTTGATTAAATCAATTTTAGTAGGCTTAGGGGTATGTGTATGGATAAAACCACAATATCGATATCAAAATAACCAAAGGAATGATTTAAAATCCATTTAGGAAAAGGATAGTGAATCAAATCCGTGAGTGATAGTGATACGGATTAGGAAACCAGTCGTGTCCCAACGAGGTGTGAATGGGCAACGTCGTTATTGGTTCGTTATTAAAATGCTCGATGTTTTGGATTTTTGATTTTGATTTAATCTAAACTACGGGAAATGGGAAAGCAATTTAGGGAAATTAAACTACGGGGAATCCTAAGTACGCGAATAAACGTAAAACGTAATAAACGAAACGTAAATAAAATGCAACTACGTCTAATCTAATTCCTAAAAATGATTTAAAATTACTTTTACTCTAAAAATGCAATTAAAAACTTAACTAAGATTTAAAACTAATTTTTATGATTTTTCTTGAATTTATTTGAATTAAAATCTAATTTTTAACTTTTTAAAACAAATCTAAAATACTAAAAATTATGAAAATAAAGGGGAAAATTATGAAACTATTTTTAAAAAATCTAAAATAACTCAAAAGACTTTTCAAAACTATTTTTGTATTTTTCGATGATTTTTCAATTTCTATGAATTAAAAGCATTTAAAACTAATTAAATGGCTAAAAATTACAAATTAAGCTAGAACAAATCGGAAAAATTATGTTTTGCTTTTTATATTTATATTAATCTATGAAAATTGAAAAATTATTTTTGAAGATTTTACGATTTAATTGTAATAAAAGCTATTTAAAAGCGATTTAAAATAAGAAAAATATCAAGCAGTGGTGAAAAATTATGAAACATTCAGATTAATTCTAAAATAATATTATAAATCTAAGAAAAATAAGAAATCCTATGCTAATGTGCAAGAAATGGGAGAAGTAGTGCAAACTGTTATAAAATAAGTTCTCAAAATAAGCTAAAAGCTAAAATAACTAACCAGAAGCTACCAGGAACTATTATAAGCTAAAATCCACTTAAGTGCACCTAAAGTAACTAAGCTTAACCTCTGAATTACAAGCAACAAGGTTTTGATAGGATTAAATCACAAATGCAAATAAGGCCTAACCACCTACTTCTAGCTTAAGCACAAGCTTATATAATAAGCTAAAGTGGAAAACAGAACTTAGGACCTATAGAACTCCAACCGAGAGTAAGTATACCAATATTTAGACCCTAGTGATCAAAAACAAGACTGCACAAGGTGCGGAAGTTACTGGTTCACACTCATGATTAGGCGAATGTGAGCAGGCAAATCGACTCTAAAGGAGAGGCGATTAAGAGCTTATAAAGGCTTGAGAAAATTCAACAAAAATAGATTTCAAAATAGACCAATTGAACTTGTTTATCCCAAAATTTCACTTGAATTGAATCGAAAGCGAATCTATTAAAAATCCGCAAAGTTTTGTGAAAATTGACTTATACAATTTTGACTTATAACTGATTTTTGCAAAGTTTGACTTAAATGAACTTGAGAGCTAATTAAATGGACTAAAAATGATGTGAAGTGATGAAATGAATTGAGATTATACTAACCTCACCGATTCTAGGCCTAAATGCAAAATATCTTACTCTAATTCAAACCGATGTGGAGATTCAAGCACTTTCAAATGAATTTTGACTTTTAGCACTTAAGTTTGCAATTTAACTACTAAAATAACTCTAATCGACCTTAATTGAGACCGAGAATTGTAATTCAAGCACAATCCAAAGCTTAAAACCAAATTATCTAACCGATCCAAACAACCTTTAACTGATCTATTTGCAAGTTTTCAAAACTAAACCACAATACGCAACTATGATTACTACTAGAACAGATCTAAAGTACCTAAATGATGCAGATAACAATAACTACAATTATCAAATAGCTACTAAACTACTAACAGTAATGAAACAGTATCGTAAAATAACACTTACAATAGTCCGGTCACAATGACCGCCAAACGATATCATAACCACTACCTAAAATGATTTCAACCCAAATTAGATCTATATCAACCCATTTCCATAACCATATCAAGAATCCAGTTGATTCTTCAAAATAGGAGCAATTTGACTTTTGTTGTTGCTTTTAGTATTTGAGTGAATTTTGAGATTGAAGCAATTAAGCTCACAATAAGCTACTAGAAGCTTAAATGAGCTTAATGAATCGGTAGCTAAGATTAATGAAAGCTTATGAGAATAATTGAAATATATTTTTTAATATTTTTCAATTATTTTCTGATTTTTTTTTTTTTTTTTTTGAATAAAATGAAAATAAGCTTCAAATAACTTTTAAAAGCAACAATATGAATTAAACACTAGTAATAAGCTAAATTCAGAAAAAATAAAACTTAAACAAAGATTATGAGATGAAAAATGAATTTTATTAAAAACTTAAAGTTGAGATTACAATAAGAGATTACAAAACTGAATAATACTAAAAACAATAAAACTAAAATTTTAAAATTACAATTAAGCTACTGAAAGAAAGGTGAATACAACTTGTGAATGAAGCATCTATTTATAGGCAGCTGGAGCTCTTGGAAGGATCTGGAAGGAGCTTCTTGTGCTTCTTTTGAGTCGTTTGTGTCCCTTGGATTATTTCCCATCAATCATCCTTTCCTCACAACCCTTGGATCATGTGTCCACATAGCTTCGACCAATCAGGTGAGAGAATGATGTAATATGACACGCGGATTGCCAGCGTGGCATCCGTGTGTCAGTCACGTGTCAGGTGTGAGTATTTAATTAGGCTAGAACGTGTGCAATTGAATGAATTAAGCGTGTGGGATATTTAGGGTTCATAGCTGGGAATGTTTTGGGGAAATTTTGTAGCGTAAGTTTTTATATTTATTTGATTTTGTTGGTGGTTTAATGGAGCAGTTGACCGGGTATTTGAGGGGACCGGGTATGGCATTAGGCTTGGGCTTTTGGATTTTTGGATGAGATGGGCTAAAGTGTAAGAGTTATGGATTTTGGACAAAGGATTAAAAGTGGATCCATGATGTACCATAAGGACTTAATGTGTAAGATCTGAAATTCCAAGGACCAAAGTTGTAAATTCTGAAAATATCTTCCAAAGGCCATTATTGTCATTCTCAAATAATCCAAGGGCAGAATTTGCAACTTTTGAATCTTCAAGGGTCTATTCTGCCAAATGCTCAAAGTTCAAGGACTGATTCTGAAAATTCTTCAAATTTGATCATATCTTCCAAACATCATCCTCGAGAGAATAAAGATCTTCACAAATGCACATTCGACCTTCCATTCGACTTTAGCTCTCTTAATCTCTCGTGCCCGGGTTTTTGTCTGATTTGGTTAACTTTTGCGTGTTTTGACATATCCGTACCTGCACAAGCACAAACTCAAGAAAACAACAAATATTAGCAATAAACGGCTCTTTCTTGGTTATTTTGGGTCTGATTTGAAAAAGAAATTATATGTGTTTTTGCACATATCAAGTATCATCACCATTAATGTGGATAGGCTTGCCAGTCTTCTTGTAAAATTTCTTAGCCCTCATGCTAAGAAGAGCTATCTGCCATTTTATATCCATCTCCTCCAAGTCATCTTCATCAATTTGCTCTATGTCTTCATAAGTTAAGACAGAGCCATCAACTTGTGTGGAGATAAAAGCATAAAAGGTAGGATCTCCAATACTAGCAACCTTCTTCTTTGAAGCTGCGGTGGTAACATTAGCATTACCGGTGGAAACTTTAGAACTGCGGTGGCAATATCATCATCACTTTCATCTTGAATCATCACCATCATGAGAGGTTGACAACAATGCCAAGCTACTAGAGCTTGTAGCAAGCTTCCCTGCCTTCTTTAACCTTTGCTCAATAAGTTTGAAGTTGTTGTAAAGGTCATTGAGCTTCATTGTTTCTATGTCTGATTTGTTTTCCCAGACAGTAACATTGGTTTGAAACTCTGAAGGAAAACTTCTTAGAAACTTCAAATTGAGGTCTTCCTTTTCTACCTCAATGCCAAACACAGTCAGCTGTGTTATAATCTTCTGAAATTTGGTGAAAATGCTATCAAGTGAGTCATTTCTTGAAGCAGAGAAGTTTTCATAACTTTGCTTCAATAATGTCTTTTGTGTCTTTTTAGTAGCATCATTACCACCAAACACTGAGCAAATCTCTTCAAATAGTTCTTTAGCAGTCTTGAACTTACTGAATGCAATGATCTGGTCTCTAGGAAGAGTCATCAGTAGCAGACTTCTAGCCTTAAGATCATTCTTCCTTTGTGCCTTTTCAGCATTGGATTCAGGCACAGAAACTTTCACAACATCTGTTTCACCAATTTTCGAAGTAGTAGTCACAGATTTGAAAGAATCACCAGTTTGAATGATCTTTCAAAGAGCATAGTCTTGTATGAGGAAGTATTGCTCAATTAGTATCCTCCACATCTCAAACTCATTAAGTTTGAGCTTAGGAAGTCTTGGAGTAGAAGAAGAGTTTGATTGGTTGTTTTCCATCTCCATTGAATTGAGTGAGTAGGTTAAGCTTATTCCTTGGATCTTCTAAAACAAAATATCAGAACCTTCGCTCTGATACCACTTGATGGATCTGGACACACTCCTTGTGTCAATGATACTTTGTATGATATTAATAAGCACGCGGAATTTACTTAGTAATACTTAGAAGATGGATTGTATAATGTATTGTATGAGAGTAAACAAAGATTAAACACAAAACTCAAGCTCCAATATTACTAATGAATAATACGAGTGATCTTAGTATCACTAGGGTTACACCTTGAAGCTTTCATAGGTAAATTAACAAGTACCTAAGACAATGACCTAGGATCTCCTTTTATACAACAAGGAGTCCTTTACAAGATAAGTATAAAGCTAACATAATAGAATATACACAAGATCTATTCTATATTTATCTAGACGTTAAACTTTATCATAAACAATAGCAATGGTAATAATGTTCTAGCGGTGGGAATACGTTTCCACTGCTAGTGTTAAACCAAGCGATGTAAACCACATACTATCCGTGGTAACTGATTATTCCTAACAGTTTTTAGTTTTGTTCAATATTTATCGGGATCATGGTATAAGAAGTTGCAATATTATTGATATTGGTATTGGTGTCGGTAGAATGATTTGTTTGGTATTGGTGTTGGTGATGGTAACGGTGATGTTATAGTCTTAACTAATCCGACTATGTCTTGAGTATTTATGTGTAGCATCTCGGCATCAACAACATGTTTTGGTTCCGCTCGGATTCCTTGATTCTGGGAATTTGGTTACATTTGGCTCTGCATCTGTCTAGTTTCATCTTGTAACTCTCGAATTCATTTGTAATTAACAACTTAAACATGAATAAGCACAGATTATATCATCATGAAATTTTCTGATCATCGATATTGCATATCATTTGACATATGCATTGTACACGCGAATCAAATGCTCAAATAATACCGTCGTGACCGAATAAAATTCCCTTGATCCGGATATCATTAATTATTTAATTTGATAAATAAAATTTATATAAAAATATATAAGTAATAATTTTTTTTATTATTTATCTTGGACCGGGCCTAAGCCCAACTCCCACCCCATTTCTTTGGGCCTCGACCCACTTACCTTAGCCTTTCCTTGGGCCTCACTTGCGTCAGATCCAATCTCCAAGCCCAACCCACCCACTATTTCCCTTAGGCCTAAACCGGTTGCAAATAACAAACCCAATTTCCCCTAATAAAACTTTTGATGGATCTGGATACACACCTTGTGTCAATAATATTTTGTATGATATTATTAGGCACGCGGAATTTACTTAGTAATACTTAGAAGACGGATTATATGATGTATTTTAAGTAAACACAGATTAAACACAAAACTTAAGCTCCAATATTATTAATGAATAATACGAGTGATCTTGATTATCACTAGGGTTACACCTTGAAGCTTTTGTGAGTAATACGTACGTAATTAGACAAGTACCTAAGACAATGACCTAGGACCTCCTTTTATACAACAAGGAGTCCTTTACATGATAAGTATAAAGCTAACATTATAGAATATACACGAAATCTATTCTATACTTATCTAAACGCGTTCTCCTAATCATTATCTAATAGCAGTGGTAATAATGTACCGGTGGTATCGTTTCCCACGCTAGTGTAATTCAAGCGATGTAAACCACAACTATCCTTGGTAATGATTATTCCCAACAATTCTCCCTAAACTTATGATTTCTCTGCAAATCAATAAGTTTCTTCAATCTGCATTATCTTCAAGGATTTGGGAATTCAATCAAACACTTTACTTCTTTCTCGACACGAATAGCTCGAACATTGATCTTGAAGCCTATGTAATAATGCTCGAGCTTCTCATTGTCTTCATGAACTCTTATTGTTGTACATAACATCACCGTGAGAGTTCCACTCGAGTGGATACTCTTTCTCATCAAACATGAATGCGTCAACTCCATTTCTTTGTAGAAACATGATGAACTTCACATGAGTCATAATAAAACCATTTAGTACGGGACATGTGCATGAGAATTTCCAAATCATCATTAACATTTGGTTCATAGAGCCTTCTAAGATTAATCCATAATTGCATCTCCTTTATATCTTTGAGATCTTGAGTATCAAACCTTTCTCAAACTAACTTCCATAATGTGTCAAGGTCATCTCTGTCAAAAGATTTAATGAGATCTTCAAATGTCATGAATGATGAAGTTTCACCACCTAGCCTTGTGATCTTCCATGTTGGAGCAAAATTGCTAGCGGTGTAAACCTCCCAATCAATGATAGGATGTCTTACTTGCGGTGGTTACGGATAAAAGTATTCTTCTACAACCACAATCATTCCATCGAGTTGTTCTTGGTGAATTTCTCGGAGGAATTTCTTGTTCTTCAAGAACCTTAGTCTTCTTAACAGTTTGAGAATCACTTTCTTTGGCCTTTCTCTTGATCTAGGAAACCTTTTGCTTCTTCTTGAGCCCATTGAAATAAAATCTCTATCATGTTTTTGAACTCGTAATAGATACCTTCAATTTGATTATCAAGCATTCCTTTGAATTGATGCTTTTTCCAACCACCAACATGACAACAATAAGTATTCATGTATGAAATAATTTGTGCCTTGGTTGGTTGTCTTTTTTTTTGACCCTTTCATTGTACTAATCACATCTTGAAGTGCTTGATTGTTCTTTATTTGAATGAAATCCTTCAATTGAGCGGTTATTTGATCTTCGATTAAGGATGCATACGCTACTAGGTCAATTGCCTTTTTCTTGATTATTGGATTATTAGCAATCAAGAACTCAATATCTTCTTCGAAGGAACATAGCTAAACTCGAGTTTTCTCTCTAAGTATTGTAGGTTGAACAATTGGAAAGTGGATCTTCTTCCATTCTATCCAATCTTTTAGTCTCCAAAAGCTTGCAACTTCCATTTCTTCAAGCTTTTTCTTTTCAAAGAACTTGTTCTTCAAGAATCTTCTTAGCAATTTCTCTATCAAGAGCAATACGTGCTTGTTCTTTCTTTGAGATCTTTCTTCCGGTTTGCTCTTCACTTTCCATAACCGCTTTACCTTTGTCTTTCTTGCTTTATCAAATTCTTCACTTGTAGTGGCAATATTTGGCTCTGCGGTGGAAATTGAATCGATGGTAAAATCGGTTGCGATCTGAAAATATCTTGATCATCAAGTTGCTCTTCTTGAGTATTAGCTTCCTTTGCTCCTTTACTAGTATCTCCTTCATCTTCAAAATCAATTTTCCTCCCCGTGTTTCAAACACTTGTTTTCCTCCCTGTTTGAGAGAATTTCCCAAATCTTGATCAAAACCCATTGAATCACCATCATTAGGTGAGGATGAAGATGAAATCACCAACTTTGATGCTGCTTGTGCTTTTCAATCCCTACAACTCTTTCTTCAAGGTCGAATCTCTTCTTGTAAGTGTTTAACATCCTTGGCATGTCTTTGCTTCTTGACATGTGCCAAGACCTTACGTAGAGATTCAACACGCTTGGCTAACTTTGTACACAAAACCATCAATTCCAATTGTTGCCCACCGCCTCATCACTTCCAAGCTTGTGTCACTGTTGGGAGAGGTGAATCATGGGGCATTGGCTCGATTCCTCCCTAGTTGGACTAGGTTGAAGTCTAGAACCACCACCGCTTGTTCCTAGACCAAAGGTTCGAAACTTGTTGTGTTGTCATGAAAGAAGGTGGTCGTTTGCTCCTCCTCTCATAGGTTTGAGAAGCGGTGGAGTATAATCAATGTTTGGAACAAAGATTATGGGTGTGTTTTGTTCGGTTGTAATCTTTGCAAGCATTTGAGGTAAGAGTGGTGTAAAATCATGTTGCCATCTCTATTCATGTTTTGAAAAACTTTAGGCTTTAGGCAACCGATTTCATAAACATTAGTATGGGGTTGCGGTTGAAACTCATTTAGCACTTCTTGCACAAACCTTGGATACATTAAAATTTTGTTAAACTCTTTACATTGCCGGTCATACTTGTAAAATATAATTTGAGCAGTTAAAAATCTTATCGGTGGCTAGACAAACCAAAGGGTAAGCCATGGTTGAACTAAATTGCTCATAAGATGTTTTCTTTGGTGAGACAATGTAAAGAGTATGAATAAAAATCTCCATTGGGGACAAAACCACTCTTTTGAAAGTAGCCTTTTTATCGGTGGTATCATACCCCATGGATGATAAAGTATCATGAATTCGGGCATAGGTAATGTGATGAGACCATTGAGATCACCGAATTGGAGAACTCTCTCAAGGATGCCTCGGTAACATCAATAGTTACCCCATCCACATGGCTCTTAGAGCATCCATTATTTCATGTGTATCTTCATTCTCAAGTGTTATGAACTTAGCGTAAGTCCAAAACTGTTTGATTTGAGAGATATATATTGTGGGTTTTAAAAGCAAAGCATACCTTATATGAGTGGTATTGAGAAAGTCCACAATCTGATGAAAAACAGGGCCACTCTTCTCGTTATACTTTTGTAGGTAGGCCACTAAGTTGTGCTCATCTGCAAATTTTAAAGGTGCCATAGAAACTTTTGTTGAAAAACGATATTATGTCAGTAAGAATTGAA
Source organism: Chrysanthemum lavandulifolium (assembly GCA_022545495.1). Taxonomy (NCBI): domain Eukaryota; kingdom Viridiplantae; phylum Streptophyta; class Magnoliopsida; order Asterales; family Asteraceae; genus Chrysanthemum; species Chrysanthemum lavandulifolium. The sequence goes on from CM040244.1 coordinate 169,410,738, forward strand.
GTAATAACTAGCCAATTGAGAAAGAAAGATATATAGGGTTAGGGTTTAAGTTTATTGCGTAAGAAAAATTATCTTTAGAAAGTATTTATCTTTAAGAGGATAAATAACAATATGGAAAGAAGATAATTTCCTTAAAATTTTAACCCTATATATATGGAAATCGATGGTTACTTTCAACGGCTAGTAAAAATAAGTTCTTGACACAATCGGTTGTAACGGCTAGAACAACGGTGGTAAAATAACATCATCGGTGGAAAGCGTGAACTAGCGATGGTAATTTTTCACAAAAATTTCAAAGAGCGATGGTAAATAAAATCATATGAAAACTAGATTGCTCTTATCATAGTTTTAGTAAACTACCACTATCAACGGATTTGATATGTCTTTACCATGAGCCGTTTGCTATGGACTAGCCAACTCTTACTCATAAAGAATATGGTGAGTTGATAACCATATAGTTTTGGTAAACTATCAACCATAAACGGATTTGTCAAGTCTTTACCATGGCCGTTTGCTCGGACTAGTTGATTCTTATGTGGATTAGACATGGTGAATCAATAACCATTTGTTGTGTATCTCGGATATACACCTTTAAGATCAACTCCATCACGACCATAGTCCAAAAGTTGATTACGAAGCCATAGAACTTGAGCACAACAACTAGCGTGACCACATACTCCGCCTCGGTTGATGAATTAGCCACCATAGTTTGTTTCTTGCACTGCCATGACATTAATCTGTTGCCAAGAAATTGGCATCCACATGTTGTAGATTTTCTATCCAAGCTAGCTCTAGCATAGTCACTATCTGAGTAAGTAACCAGATCTAGAGGAGAATCTCTGTAGTACCACAATCCCAGAGTAGGAAAAGCTTTAAGATATCTGAAAATCTTCTTCACAGCAGTCAAATGAGAAAACTTGGGAGTAACTTGAAACCTTGCACAGCACACTTTTGCAAACATGATGTCCGGTCTAGATGATGTAAGATTCATCAAAGAGCCAATCATAGACTGTACATGTGCACATCAACCGCTTCACCACTATTTTCCTTGAGGAGTAGATGTGTAGTCTTGTGTGCGGGGTCTTTGGATGACTTTGCATCGATGAACTTGAACTTCCTTAGTATCTCACCACATATTTATCTTGATTGATGAAAATACCATCGGCCTTTGTAGTACTTGAAGTCCCAAAAGAATGTGAGTTCACCCATAGAACTCATCCGAATTCTTCTTTCATTAGATTCTCAAATTCTTTGCACATCTCTGTCTTTGTAGATCCAAAATGATATCATCAACATATACTTGAACAAGCAAGATATCGTTCTTGTCTTTCTTGATGAACAAAGTTTGATCCACCCTGCCTCTATGAAACCCATTAGCAAGAAGATAAGTAGTTAAGGTTTCATACCATTTCCTTGGTGCCTGATGCAAGCCATACAAAGCTTTAACTACCCTGTATACTTTGTTAGGATATTCAGGGTCTTCAAAGCCTGGAGGTTGTGAGACATAAACCTTCTCATTTATATGCCCATATAGAAAAGCACTCTTTACATCCATTTGATAGACTTTAAAGCGCATAAAGGATGCATAGGCTAAGAACAGCCTGATTGCTTCAATTCGTGCAACTGGGGCAAACACTTCTTTATAGTCAATACCCTACTCTTGAGTGTATCCTTGAGCCACAAGCCTAGCTTTGTTTCGGATAACAATTCCTCTTTCATCCTTCTTGTTTCTGAACACCCATTTAGTACCTATTACCTTATTGCCAGAAGGCAAATCACAAAGCACCCAAACCTTTTGAAGCTTAAATTGGAGCAACTCTTCTTGCATTGCTTCCACCCAACTTTCATCTTCAAGTGCCTTGTAAACATTCTTTGGCTCTATCTGTGACAGAAAACACATAAAGAGACATTCATTCTTGCCTTCATGAATCTTAGATTCATATATTTTACTAATGAATCCATGGACATCAGGCAGCTTTGTTTGTCTTCTAGTCTTCACAGGTGAATAGACATCCCCAATCACATTTTCAAGAGGATGTGTTGAAAACTCTCAGACCTTGATAGATCTTAAGCACTCGTGGATCGTTAGTGTTGCCTATGTAATCATAAGCAAACTAATAGACAGTCTCTAACACTTGTATTCTATAGCGGAAATTAAACACAAGATGTTATTACTAAGAAAACTTAGATCCTCTATGGATCTTTTTATTCACTGAAACTCTATGTTTCAGATGACTTTTCTATTACAAACTATATGGTTCCTTTTATAGACAAGGAACCCTAATACTATTACAACTCAATTATCTAAAAATCTTTGCATGCATTAAAAGACTAAAAAGATAAACAAATATAGAGTAGTCTAATATCGCCCATGCAACCTTGGGCCTTACAAGAATATGGAGAGTTAGAATTTAATTCATCTGCATCTCGATCCTAGTCATTTCACCTTGACGATAACAAGAACGTTTGTACTCTTGAGAGAATCACCTCTTCAAGCAGATTCTCGCTTCTCCTTGTGAGAAACCTTGGCGAGAATGTCGTGATAATCCTACTTCACATAATTCCCAACAATCCTCCCTAAACTGGAATTTGACATGGTTAAGTTCCGGTTTCGACCTTGAAAGATCTTTTGACACTTGATGCTAGAGGATTGTTTTCACACATCGATAGCAAAGAACCAATAACAACCTCATCTCTATGATGATCAAACTTTGAAACTCAGGGTCTTTGCGGCAACAAATGACATAATGTACATCAATACTTATCGATTGCAATCTATTCTCATCACATCCGGTGTGGTCACTTTGAAAGAGGTGAATCATTGAAATTAATGGTTTTGTTGTCTCTTTACCAATAGCCATTACTACTGGAGTAGCCAAATGTTTAAGTTCGAAAACTATGGTACATCGATAACCATCGATTTATAGCAAATCGAAACCATATAAGCAGTTTGATGTGTCTTTACCCGTAGCCGTTTGCTCGGGACTAGTCAATTCTTAGAATTGGTGAATCGATAACCAAATATGGAGATAGTTGCCTTTACCACAATCCATATATTTTTGGGCTTGTCAATTCTTGGATTCCAAATAGGAATAGACCATGGTGAATTGATGACCATACAACACTCAGCAATTAAGCATGGGTGGTTGCAGACCCTATGATTTTGAGCAAACCATTACAGCTATAAACAGATTTGACATGTCTTTACCAAAGTTGTACCCTTTGGACTAGCTAACTCTTTGATATACACAAGGTATATCAGGTGAGTTAAAAACCATCAAAAATACAACACATCTGCAAAAGAAAGTTTTTTTTTTTTTTTTTTTTACTAAGAAACTAACAGACAAACAAACAAAACTACATGACAGAACAAAATCAGTACAAATTACAGAGGACAATATATATTACCCCATTCATGATGAAGATGCAGCTTGTGCTTGCAGAAGTTGAGTCTTGATCAAACCAACCATTGTTCGGCATCGCTCTTTCATTCCCCACCGGATCCGGAGGAATTTCCAACCGACCAAAGATCTTTCCATGAGTCTCATGGGCAACGGATACTTTCTTTCAGCAAACATGCAGACTGTGATTCCACCCTTAGTATCAAGCACATGCACACGAGGGAGAGGATAGAGTCTCCAAGACACAACCCGCCCCAGATGTGAGTTCGCCCAAATGGAATGTCCTTTACTATTGGGAGAATGAGAATTAAACAGTACTTGAAGATCTCCTAACAAGAACATCCCAGAACCTTGTGGTGCTTTATTGCAGTAATGGCTGGTAACGAGAGAGTATAGTTTAAGCAAATCTGCCCTGTTAACCAAATGAAGTATTTCCTTCAAAAATGTGAATTCCATTGACGTTTTATCCATTCGATGAATGACATTGACTCATCATATTTCGAGTCCAATGGACGGTACATTTTGATCTCCTCAAGAAAATCGATGTGTAACCTCTCGTAATGAAAGTTGCGTTATCGACTTCAAGATCCAAGAGAGTTCTTTTGGCCATTCTCTTCTTCCTCCTACCAGGCTTATAGATATCCGAAGAAGTCTGACTGGACTCTTCATTAGTTTTGCTAGCAGGACTAGAGGAAGTAGATGATGACTTAGGAGTAGCACCATCACGAATGGCGTTCATCCTGGCCAGCAAGACTCTAGCCTTTGTAGTTTTCACACCTGCAATATCAGTTTCCTTAACTTGAGTATCTTCTTCTGATTCAGCAGATGCCACATTGGTATCTGGTACATGAGGCGTTTCAGGAGAATTTGTAGTTGGTTCAGCAGATGGAACACTGATATTTTCTTTAACCAAAGTTTCTTCGTTTGCTTGAAGAAACAACAAAAGTTTCGGGAAAGAGGCCTTGTCGGATGAGGAGTAACTTGAAGTTGTCTCAAAGAAACAAGCTGGAGAAATCACCTTGGGTGGAACATCATCAAAGTTCTCCACCGATTCAACTAACTTGGGTCTTTTGGCTTCTGGTGCAACTTCATTTTCAGCAATCCTTTTCAAGTTGGAAGACGGTGTTGAGTCACAGGAAGAAGACTTCATAATCATATTATATATGTAAAACAGTCTTGCATCAGATAAAGCCACGACTTGCTTCATTGAAAGACCACGGTTAAGCACAGAACAACTTTGATTTTTCACTGTAATCCTGATCTGAGATTTCTTCTGAGCTTCAGTAAGAGGTCTCTCTCTCTTTGCCTTGTTCTTTTCAGTAATCAGTGCTTTCCTTTTTGTTTGCTTCCTGCTTCCTTTGTTCTCCAAGTTGCCTCATCTGAGCTACAAAATTTGCACCATTAAATTCTGCTCGCAAGATGCTCTGAGCAAGAGTAGGATTTGAAATAGTATGCTGAGTTAGAGCATCCCAGTGTTCGGCAGGCATCTGAACACGCAATGCATCCAATTCTCTTCGTCTCTCAGGAGTTAAGGTTGAGACACCCTCTGCTTCAAGTTGTTTAGCCAATACTTCACTTTCCTTAGACTTCTCAAACTCAGCCCACCGACTTTCTTGTCCGAGCCTTTCCTCTTCACTTATCAAGTCTGGACCAAGTTCATCTTCTACTAGTAAACCTTTGCCTTTATTAGCAGTCTCCTTAGCACAAACATCATCAGCAATATCGATAATAGGAATCTCAGCAGAAACACCCAAGTCTCTTTCAGAAGAAACATGTTGAGAGGGTGCTTCAGCAGAAGAGGACACTGAACGGTTTTGTATGACTGAAGACATTTATTAGCAGTCCCCATTGGGGTATCAGCATATGCAGCTTTAACACACTCTAGTTCCTTGGATACTTCAGTAGTTGCTTTATTTAAGTAAGATCTCTTTCTCCTTTTGTAAAGAACAGGATCCTTCTCCTTTGAATATTCTGTAATTACTGAAGAAGGATCATTAAGAGACACATATGCTAACATATCGAGAGACCCAAACTGAGGTTCATCATCATCCTCCTCAGAAGAAACCACAAACTTCCTTTTGGTTTCCTTTTCAAGTCTGTTCTCAAGGTCCTTAACTTTGCTCTGTAGATCTTCAATCTTAGTACCAAGAGTAGACTTGGTCTCTGCAAGTTCCTTTTAGATGGACACTTGTTGCATACACATTCACAAGATCATACATGATGTGAGAGTAATGGGGTCCTCGGCTCCACCAAACAGATTGCTCGTGGTAATGGGAGCCTCATTGGACCTTTCGGTGGAAACATGGTCATTCTCAACATGAGGAGATACCTCATCATCGGTACCCTTGGAGGCTAGAGAGGCCATTCTGCTCGAGATCGGACTCAAGAACATCAAGAGTATCAAGTCTTTGGTGGTGGACTAGGACAATATGATAGATTTGGTGTTGGTGGAGGTCGCCTGAGCAACATGAGGAGTCGCAGCAGAAAGGAGGGCCCTCATCAATATTGGTGATGGATGGCCATCGGTGTAGCAGTGAAGAGGGTGGGATGTTGGCAACATTCTCCCCATCGTGACCACATTGCCCCCGAGGCAACATAGCTTCGGCAAGGTAAAATGTGCCCCTCAAAGTTAGTTCTCATAGAGGCAAAAGTTTGGTGATGAGAACTCCTCGGCATAAAAGGATTGGACTTGGGTAGTGGTGTCTAAAATCATTTGCGAAACCTAGGTACATTAAAACTTATTCTTTTCCTTTGAATGTTCTCAATCATGTTATCAAAATAAACTTAGAAAAATTATAAGTTACCCCTTTGGAAAGACACACAATACCACGACCCATTTGGTAGAAAATTGGTCCCATCCTCGACTTGTTGCTTATGCACTAAAACAGCGTGTGAACCAAGAACCTCCACATTGGGCAAAGATGCTTCTTGACCAAATGTCGGTCCTCGTACCCGATAGCCAATCGCTCTTAGCCCGGCAAGTACCTCCATCATTTAGAGTGATATACTCCATCGAGCATCTTCAAGCGAAGCTTCCTCCTTATCATCTCTTGGTTACCACATGCTCTGTTCGTCAATCGTAGCACCAATCTCTGTTTCACTTCGTTTTGAAGCAGATGCCCAAAACTGAGTAACAAGTGATTCAGATATTGCATTCGGAGAATGTGTTAGAGCATAGCAAATCTTAGACCTTTTTAAGAATTTCACCATTGGTTCATACAATTCATCCTCTTTAGCTTCTCCCAGAAAAGCAACTTTGTTGTGATCCTTCTTAAATTCAAGTGCCATGAGATGATTTGAGATTTTAGGGTTATGATGCTTGTAAGGAAGTGTTATTTGATGAAGGAGAGGGAATTGGGTTGTTTTGAAGTGGAAGAATGTGAATGGTGAAGTTGGTAGTTGTTGCCCAAGTTATAGTCAAAGGAATTAGACCGTTTGGTTGACCGTCGCTTACGTGTATTTCAACTTGACCAAAGAAAGTGTAAAGCTTCAGCAGTAACAGATGGTCAATCTGTTGAAGCAATACACTTCAGCAGCAACCATCAAAGATAAAAATATCTTCGGTTATATTCTAGAAAGTTATTGTGCCAAACACTAACCACTCTCATTAACTCCCATTGAAACTCGAATCCGTCTATAAAATGATCCCAATGCACACATAACACTTCAACAAAGATCCCCAAAAATCATAGCAAATAGTTTCTGCAATGACCCAAAATTAATCAACCATGAGTAGTTCCAACCCAATCATACTGTCATCAGAATACAATGAAACCTCCATAAGTAGTCTAGAGAGGTGGAAGAAGCATTATTTGGCAAGTAGTCCAAGGGGGTCATCCTTAAGTTCTTATGAATCTCCTTATGAAGACTCAGATGAGGAGGCAATTTCAAAAGAGAAAAAGCCTCCCTTGTGTTGTGAGCGAGCCTTCCTTCCGTTGATGATTACGATGACTCGTAAGGAGAAAACCTCTTACTCCCAATCTCCATCACCACAGCCTCCACGAAGGCCACGAGCAAAAACCGCCACTCCCTAAAGATAGAGGTGGTTCAAGGCCTTTCTGTACCAAGTTTTGGTGCAACAACACACATCGTATAGGGGAAGAACTTAAGGAGGGTGGATGGATTGCATTTTGATTGAAATGAATAGATGAAGCACAAAGGACATATTATTTTTCTCCATCATCATGTGTGGTCATCGTCATCATCAACGTTTTCATCAATCCATCCTCTCCATTTTGATCCTTAGCTTCTTCGTCGTACTGGTCATGCATATCCATCCATTAATATAGAAGGAATGGGTGGTTATGCAAGATTTGACAAACGCATATCCAGCATCTAGTGTGAAATATGTGAGCGATCATGCATATCCAACATTATGTTAGATGTTGGAATAGATGATATGTACTAGATTAGGATAAGTAGAATAGCTCTTTTCTTGTAGATGCATTGAAGTTGATTGTAAGCTGTAAGCTGTAAGCTGTAATTTGAATGAATGAATGAACAATTTTAACTTCAATACTTGACTTCAGTATTATATCTTCAGTAGAAACCAATTGCTCACTCCATTACTTAGCTTTCAGAGGAAACATGCTTTGAGCTTACTAGACCATATACCAAAGGACCACACTTGATGAGAAATAATCGAGCAGGCATCTTTGCAAAACAAACTCGAGAAACACAAGAACAAAAGCGAGCGAGCAGGACTAAAACTATGAACAAACGGTGTTAGCAAACGGCATGTCACAAAGTTTACTATGAAATCCTCCCACGAGGCATATGCCTCCCTTAAACTTTGCGGTTAAGGAAGAGAAAGATCCACCATTGTTCTTGGGTTTCGGTAATATTTTGGTTCTTTATCCTTCCAAGAACAACTTCTTTGAAGTTGTAATCAATTTGTCGAGAGTGCCCTCCATCCTTTCCTATTTTTCATAGAGTCAACATATGCAGGCCAATAACCATGTTTAAAATATGGGCTAATAGGTTGCACATGAGATCTATCAGTTGATCTCCTCCAAGGAGAGTCAGTTCTAGCTTGTGGGACATAAGATGGAATATTCTTGACATTGGTCCACACAGGTCTAGGTTTCTGCTGAGGAGCACAAGCACCTGATCTTTGTTCATGAAAATCACAATCCTTAATTAAATGAATTTTACTTCCACACACAAAACATGTCTTCCTTTTGGAAGATTGATTCAACAAAGAAGATGTTCTATTACAAGTAGAAGTGCTTAAAACAGAAGTATGAAAGGAATTGTTTTTAACAGACATTTTATTCAAATATTTAAAAGACAAAGCTTCAGGGGAAACAGGCTTGGAAGTGGACACTTCAGCGGCTATCCTAGAAGGCTTGTAAACAGTTTTAGGTGCAGGCTTGGGTGTAGGCTCGGGTGAGGGCTTGGGAGGGTCTGACTTCTCATTTGAATCACAGCTAGCAGAAGACCCTTGATCCGATGAATTGTCACTGTCAAAGTCATAAGATGAAGCATCTGAGTCTGGTAAGTCACTTGCTGAAAACTCTCAGACCTTGACAGATCTTAAGCACTCGTGGATCGTTAGTGTTGCCTATGTAATCATAAGCAAACTAATAGACAGTCTCTAACACTTGTATTCTATAGCGGAAAGTAAACACAGAATGTTATTACTAAGAACACTTAGATCCTCTATGGATCTTTTTATTCACTGAAACTCTATGTTTCAGATGACTTTTCTATTACAAATATATGGTTCCTTTAATAGACAAGGAACCCTAATACTATTACAACTCAATCGTCTAAACATCTTTGCATGCATTAAAAGACTAAAAGATAAACAAATATAGACTAGTCTAATAATACGCCCATGCAACCTTGGGCCTTACAAGAATATGGAGAGTTAGCATTTAATTCATCTGCATGCATCGATCCTAGTCATCTTTCACCCTTCGCCAGTAACACAAAGCGTTTGTACTCTTGAAGAGAATCACCTCTTGATGATTCGCTTCTCCTTGCAGAAACCTTGGCGATAATGTCGTGATAATCCTACTTCACATAATTCCCAACGGGATGTGATTTATGAATAAGTGTGGGAGTCCGAGGAACCGCAATCTCACTTGGCATATTTGAGATTTCAACATTATTGGCTTGAGCTTCCTCAGAATCGAGTTATAATTTCCACATCCGGTGTTGCGGTGGAAACTTACGGCCTAGCAATGGAATCAATTTCCACTTCTTCGAATTTTCAACATTCAAGTTGCTACTTCCTTCCTTTCCAAAGTCATTAGAAGGGTGAGCATCTCCAGGTTTTGGTATATCATCATTATCGCATAGTCTCAAAGAGGTAGATCAATTCATCTTGATCATCTATGATCCTTTCTTGGTTCATCATCATCAAGAAACTCTTACGAACTGCAAAATCAAAGAAGATGTTCTGAGAAAGCAGGCACATAATTCATAGTATTGGTTGAGTATCAATATTAAGCGACTCGATACCAATTGATAAGATCGTTTATAAGCTCAGCTAGGTATCAATAACAAAGAATAATAACATGCACAGTGGAATAAAGTAATCGATACTTTGTTATTGAACAAGGTTTTCATCCACTATCTCTAACTAAACAAATAACTATCACTAGACGTTTATAGGAACACGTCTAGATAACTAAACTAACTAACTAACTTACCTAGGCGTTTACAAGACTATACGCCTAGGACACACACACACCTTTAAGTCGACTACATCTTGGAAGACTTGTATATAAAACCTACACCTATGTCCTCTTTATATACTAGAGGATTAGGGTTTACAAAATACTACAAAGGACTAATAAATAAAACTTCTTTTGCAAGCAAGTTCTTCCATCTTTTTGTAGGTTTCCTTCTTGTCGTATTAAGTCCTTCTTGTTTCATTCTTTTTGTCTTATCAACTCAAACGTATAATTCCCAACAATCTTCCCCTAGTTGATAATGACAAAACCATTCTTGAACAAACTTCCCTAGACGAAGTAGAGAAATTGAGATCATGGATCTCACCATGAATGAAACAATTATGTCTTCCTTTGTCTTCCCCTTAATCCATGCCATGTCACTCAAACATCTCTTCCCCTTTTTGTTATTATCCAAATAGGGAACGTATGCAAATAATGATCTTGACCACCACAAATCAATACCACACATCCAATTCATCCTTCCAATGTCTCAAATTACCCTCCATGAAGTTTTCCGCAACTAAAATTGAACTTGAAATAGTAGAAATCTAAACCATCAGTAGTAATACTAATTAATAGTAGTAAGAATCAAACACTTCCCCTTGAATGGTGCATGAACATCAAATGATTCTTCAAATCTGTAAGCTCCTTGTAATGATCACTTGTGAAGAAAAACAAGTATAACGAATTTGATGAAGAAGTAAAATATCCCAAACTTGTATCTTATGTCTTGTTTATCCACGTGACGTTGAACTTATACCGCCAATAAAATATAAGTAGACCGCAATCTCTTGACAAAATCCTCATCTTCAATGAGACACTGAGCACTACAATGTAACTCCTTTATGTGATAGTTAACTAGGTCTTCATCCATCTACCCCTTGACCTATGAAAACTAGATTTTGCAAGTCTTCGTCAATATTCTTTAAGCATGAACAAGTTATCTACAAAGTGTAACACCCACTTTGAGATATGATAAGAACACAAACCTGTGAAACTCAACTACAAAATCAAATAAATGATATTTAACTTTCTTCGTAATCAATTCTTCAATAAATCCAAAAACGAGCTTTTAAATCCTTTTAAGAACAAATAAACCAATCTCTTTGTGTGTGTAAACCAATAACCTATGTGTGTCACTTATCACGCTCAACTTCCCCTTAAATCTAAAACAATCCTATTAGCAACACTTTGACAAGTAGCAGTACTTTGAACAGTACTTTGAGAAGGAGCAGAGCAGTACTTTGAATGAGAAGCAGTACCTTTAGCCAAAGTACCTTAGTTTAGCGAGATTTTAGCAATACTTTCAATAATAATGATACTTTCAACTTGGATAGAAGCGAAGACTTTGCATTCATGGCGTACTTTACATAAACCCTAACGATGCTTTGAAAACTAACGGATTTGCCAACTTGACGCCTTATATCTTTTTATTGGAAGTTCAGATCGAAGATCCCTTCGGTGGAAAGTTAGATTGATATATAAAGAACGTCCACCTAAAATTTCGTCACGATCCAACGGTTAACGAAAAAGTTATGATCGTTTCAAAATAGTGATGTAGAAGCTTTACGGAGTTTTTTTCAGTTTCAGCTGCAGACTTCGATATTGAATAACTTTTGATTACGATCTCCAATTCACAATCCCTCAGGTGAAAAGTTAGATGCATATATTGAGATGCACCAAACAAAATTTTAGCTCGATCCAACGGTTCAAGAAAAAGTTATGCCCTCTTGGCCCGACTGCGGTGAGTTCTGAAAATTTGTGACTTGATTTTGCATCTTTTCTTGAAAACCTTGTAGATCCCTATATCAAGAGCTCCCCGCTCGATACCAATCGATAAATCTGGACACACCTTGTGTCAATGATATTTTGTATGATATTATTAAGCACGCGGAATTTACTTAGTAATACTTTGAAGACGGATTATATGATGTATTGTAAGTAAACACAGATTAAACACAAAACTTAAGCTCCAATATTATTAATGAATAATACGAGTGATCTTGATTATCACTAGGGTTACACCTTGAAGCTTTTGTGAGTAATACGTAGGTAATTAGACAAGTACCTAAGACAATGACCTAGGACCTCCTTTTATATAACAACGAGTCCTTTACAAGATAAGTATAAAGCTAACATTATAGAATATACACGAAATCTATTCTATACTTATCTAAACGCGTTCTCCTAATCATTATCTAATAGCAGTGATAATAATGTACCAGCAGTGGTAATACGTTTCCACTACTAGTGTAAACCACAACTATCCGTAGTAATGATTATTCCCAACAACTTTGTACACAAATGAAACATTGGAACTATGTTTTTCTTTCCTTTTTGCCTTATGTTCGGTCGAAACAAATCAAGAACAAGACACAAAATAAAGCAACATACATTGCCTTTAGTCTTATATGTGTTTACGTGTGTGTGTGTTAAAGAAGGGACAAAGCCATTCCCTTAGCCACCCTAACAAATAGTAGACTAGTCCTAATAACCTTGACCACCACCTTGACTTTATAATACCTTGGATAAAATGCTTCTCATTCTAAACTTGAAGTGACTAAACCAAGCATGCCCTTGATAATCGGTTGCCATCCCTCCCCACGCTCCAAACCAAACAAAGGAAAAGCATATTTTAATCTAAAGTCCATACTCATTATCTCTTTATAAGCCTACAACACTTAGCAAAATTCCACAAGTTCACTCACAATTCACTTGCAAACATAACTCGTCCACTGTGGTACTTGGTCGAAGGAGACGAAGAAGGAAATAAAACGCTTAGGACTTGTTTAATTCATCTTGGGTTATAAGGAGAACAAGGGTTCTCGTGGTCGTCACATCCGCTCACCTCATTTTTTTCATCCCCACTATAACGAGTGTAGTAAGTTTTCTTTTAAACTTGTTCTATTTCGTTTTCCTTCATTTCCATTTCACATCACACGTAAAAATGATATAATGCACATAAGCTAATTGACTTTATGTATATTGAGGCACTAACGTGTTATATAAACGAGTTGTATATGTTCAAACAACTAAACACATGATAAAGTGTTAATGCTAATGTATGAACCCCGTTTGATAAGTTAAAACCCTCGTCCCATCTTCTCTTCTAAGACCTAGTCTCGTTACATGTTTATATAACATGTATAACGAGTCACAATTTCCCTCGACCCTCATTCCACTAAAAATATAACACGGGCACACCCTAGCAAACTTGTGACCAAATAAATCGACCAAAGAAACCAATAGAAACCCCCATTTTCCTCGTTTTCTTTTAAACCAAACGATACACTATTGGGCCTTATGGCCCAACACGCGCAAAAACCGTGGCCCAATACCCTTTTACCGGCCCAATGTGCAAAGGAATAAGCCATAAGCACTAAAATAAGCTAACGAAAAGATTTTGTAAAAATAACATGAACTTGTGAGTCGAAAATGTATTTTTGGACTACATTTGCAAATCGTGTGATTGTAGGGTTAAAAATGAAAGTTTTCCAAAGTAGAAGGGTTGTTTTATACGTAAAAAGTTATGCATGAAAAGCCTAGGGTGCGTTTGGTAAATATCCGAAAGATAAAGGTCCATTTTGTACGTGTATATGTATGCATGAAAAGTCCAAGGATTGATTTTGTAATTATGCCAAACTAGTTGTAAAAATAGAATATAACTTTTGTGCCTAAACCGAAACTTTAGAAACTTGGAGGACCAAACATGTAAAAATCGATTTTGAAACAATTTTATAAAACAGATTTGTATAGGGACTAAAACTGCCATTTTTGAAAACTTGGAGTATAAAACATTTTTGGGTACAAAATGTCATTTTTCTAAAGTTGAGGGACTAAACTTGTACTTTTTGAAACTTAAGGGTAAAAAGTGTAAATTCAGGAAAAAGTTTACAAAACTTATAAACTTATCACGACTCTGTAAAAATAAATATTTTGACGACCTAAAGTTTTAATGAGTATTTTTACGTCGATATTTCATTTAACTTAAATATATATAATTATAAGAATATAATTATATGAAACCTTAGACAATAAATAAACTAAAACACTCGATAACATTGTTATTTTCATAAATCAACAACGGGGAACATTTCACTTATGCGTAAGTGAGAACTTTTGATAAATATCAAACTAAGTCGATGTAGCACGTATTTGAACTTAAAACATTAAGCACACACAAGGCTCTATTGAATTGGATAATTCAATGCTCTATTGAATAAGTATATTCAATGCTCTATTATTTTGGTCTCGAACTAAAGGTTTACCATATTCTGAGACTTGCCATCTTATTCTTAGGTTTCGGATCGAAGCCTCCGCTACATCGTACTTGATCATACTGTGCTTGTTCATTTCCACTAAGGTGAGTTCATAGCCTCGTTTTTACTTTTATTTACAAACCCTGCGAGGGAGATACATGCTCTAAACTAAAACGCAAGGTTTTTCATAAATGTTCGCTACTTGATTATTGGAATTGCCTAAGTATTTAGCCGTAAGACCCCTGTATCATGAACCATTAGTCACCGCGAGTGAACGCATATATCGTGAATAGTACTAGGGGGAGTAACGACCCCGTCTTGGTTATAGGAAATAACCGGGGCGCACCATATTTGAATTGCATTAGGTAATTGGCTATTACCTCCTTTGGGGCAAACTTTACGTACACCAGTAATTCGGTGTATGCAGTTGAGTCTTGGTTGCATGAGCTTAGCGCATAATAATCTATGATTTTCTTTATGATATATTGTTAGTTTACAATTATCATGTTCATGTTCTTGTGTTCAAATTTATTATAAACCTATGGATTTCACTCAACATTTTTGTTGACCTTTTTAAGCATGTTATCTCAGGTAATCAATGAAGCTCATGTTCTTGGCGTGGAGCGGGCATATCAAGACCTTTATTTGTGGTGTAAAACATAATGTTATTATTTCTTACAAACTCATGCTCAATATTTTGGGAAAACATTTGAAACAATTTGGAATATTTTGTAACAAACAATGAGTTTTCAATGAATGATAACTACTTTACTTAAAACGTCTCTTTTGAGTCGTTTTCTATGATTATGGATTTGTGATCCCCATCCAAGTAACACCCGATTAGTCTTCCGCTGTCATGATGATCTTTGGGGGTGTTACACATCTGGTTTTGTTTGGTTCCAAATATGTCTGAATTCCACCCAACAGTTGATTTTGTTGTGGTTCTCCATCTGGTTCTATATGCATGCATCTTCTCTGTCTTCCTGAATCTGTTATGTCTGCATTTTCCTGCCTGAATCTTTTCTCGTTCATCTTCGTAATTATGTTGCTCTGCTCTGATTTTGATTTTGAAATAACTTTGGTATATCTATTTTTAGACTTGACTGTTGTCGCCTTGCTACAGTTTGGATTGCATTAGATTGAGACTACGTCTAGCACCGAATTTGCACTCTCAGATATTTCACTTTTCGTTTGTTTTTCGTTTTTAGTTTATTTCTGTTTGATAAACTCTCAATGTTTAATTGTGAGTTTGAGAGGGGATGTTAGACAATAAATGTCTGTAAGCCCGTTGGATTCGGTCTGTTTAGTTGCTAGGGTTATGTTAGTTTGTCTTCTATTTAATGTCATATAATCTTCAATGGTTAGTGAATCTGAATAATATAATTTTTGGTATTCTCTTTGATTTCTACAATAAAAGCCGCGGCAACGTGAGGCCATGTAACACTCGTTCAATATATATATAACATAATTTTCAGTTTTCCTCATATTTCTATGTAATATCAGAACTATTATTTATCTGTATTTTGTCTTTTTACGTGTTCGGTTAATTAGTTGTACGTTTACACAAGATGAATTAATTAGATGTTTAAAAATAATGATTTCATTCACCGATTAGGGATGGATGCAAATCATATTAGTTTACGACGCTAACTGGTTATGTATGTTTCAGATTTCTTTGTACGCGATGTTATATTATTTGTATATTTTTGGTGGAGTTTGGCATATAATTCATGGATATGTTATTTTATAAATTTGAAAACATAGCAATAATTTTGAATTCATTTGGTTGGTAATGGATTTGGTTCAGTTTTGTTTGGTGATTAAGGTTTCTCCACTAGTTTGGTTTGCTATTTAGATTGGTTATTGGTTTGATTTGAAGAACTTGCTTGTTAATTTTGTTTTATTTAGTTTTTGCATTCTACTATATGAAATATGGGGGTTAATAGTTTTGTTTGTTGCAGTATTGGAATTTGCGTTAATACTTGCATTGATATTAGCATTGACTTTAGGATAGCATTCATTGGTATTCTATTATTTGTTCGGATTATAAAGGATTATTGACTGCTAAATGTGGTTTTACATTGATGATGATGATGTTCCTCTCCTAACTATTATGATCAAGTCTTAAATAGTTATGTGTCGCATCGTGATATCAACAACTTGTTAGAATTCTGCAAAAATCGGATCACTTTTGGTCATTTATGGTTTTGTTTGTTTTATTTTTGCCCATGTTCTAGTTACTTTTTTATTACCTATCGTTGTCTCATATCTTTATAATTTAAGCATCTATATGCTCGGTTTGTAATTAATTTTAATTTATACAATTTTTTTTCACTTTGATTTCAACACTATTAATATATCTTTGTGTGGTAATGTATATATCTAAGGATTTTTTATGTATCTTTTACTTTCATACTCTCATTTATTAATATATTACTATTTTCACTCTCATTACATGGAATCATTCATTACATCAAAAACCACCATTTTCATCATTAAGCGTCTCTTTTTTTGTTCTCATTACGTCTTGAAATGAAATCATAATTACATAAAAGTCTTTTATTCATTGTCCACCAAACAAAACAAATATATCATCAATGGCTATTTTAGTGTTATTATTATCGATTACATTCTATTCTATCATAACAATCAACTTCATTTCATTACTTCATTTATTTCATTACAAGATTCATTCCACTCCGTTTCTACTTCATTTCGTCATACCAAACATGCCTTTAGTATATAAGCGTGCAACCACAAATGATAAGCATGTTTTTGTTTTGATTAACCCAATTCTTGCAATTTTTTTTTCTTGTAAAACATATGTAGATATGTTCTTGATAGATGAAAGAAATCACATGGATAAAGAGTTATGTTATTGCTTTATTGGTACCCCTTTGACTCATCTATGGATGAATTTTTTACAGTCTTCACCTCTGTGTCACGACCCGCCTACTCGACTAGATAATTTTCAAGTATGATCGGGATTCCGGATTATTCTACACTTCTCTTAGGAGGTCTTGGATAAGCTTGGAAGAGTTTAGAAGCCCATGGAAGATTATGGATAATCTTGGAAGCTTTTGGAATATGTTAGAATAAATTGGAAGCTCTAGAAACATACTAGAAGCTTATGGAAATCCTAAAAGCTAGAAGCTTCCAGAATGATGTACATAGTAGTATAAATAGGTGTTGCCTCATTTGTAGAATCCATCCTTTGAAGTTCACTTGTAATCAAAGCTTGTAAAGAGTTCTCTAATAAAACTAAGTGTTTCCATATTCCACTTGTATCCTTTCTTAGAAACTATCTTTCGTTGCCTACATCGTTGAGTATTGGAGCAAGGCTGAGCTTAGTCGAGACTAAGTGCCGCACGGGAGACCTTGTAGAGACAAGTCCGTGACAAGTGGTATCAGAGCCAGGTTGATTCAAGGCGATGGCAAGCAAGACCGATAAGATTGGTGCTAGTGAAAGTGCGATCATTGACCAGAGGCAAGGCCACGATGACAAGCGTCAAGACCCGAAGAAGAGAGGTGCGTCTAAAGACGTTATGTCGAGCTTTGATAAGAGATTGACGGGTGTTGAGACATCCGTGACGGAGTTAAAGAACCAAGTTGAGGGCTTTGAAGGTTTAGACTCTGACTTTTCGACCATGAAGGATGACTTTAGGGTCGTCCTCAATACTCTTAGAGGCGACTTTAAGCGCAGATTGATGGTCTAATAGAGTTGTTCTTGGGTAAGATATCTGGAATTGAGAAGACCATCGATGACTTGCAAGCCGATGTAGTGCTATGCAAGTGATCCATGCCTAACGGAGGTGGAAACGTTGGTAATAATGCGCCAAAGATTGATGTTCCAAAACCATCATCGTTCGTAGGAAAGTGGGAAGCTAGGGCGGTAGATGATTTCTTATGGGAGATGGAGCAATACTTGGAGGGCATCAACATTATGGATGATGACACCAAGATCAAGATGGAGACCCAATACTTGAAGGATACCGCAGCGTTTTGGTGGAGACGTCGATATGGAGATATCGAGTGAGGTACGTGTAATATCGATACTTGGGCTGATTTTGTTGCTGAACTTAAGAAGCAATTTTATCCGGAGAATGCTAAGAATGAAACAAAAATTCGGCTTCGTAAACTTAAGCATTCCGGAATGATCCGGGATTATGTTAAGGAATTCACTACACTTACCATGGAGATTCCGGATTTTTCCGACCAAGACTCTCTCTTTTATTTCCTCGATGGTTTGCAAGGATGGGCTAAGATGGAGTTAGAAAGATGTGGAGTTCAAGACCTTGCTACGGCTATCACCCATGCCGAGGCCTTGATAAACTTTAGTACGAGGAGGGAAACGTCTAAGCCGAAGGATCGAAAGGTGAACCATGAGAAAGGTGGGGGAGAAAGTCGCTCAAGCAAAGCACGATCGCGCATAAATCACCAACCGGAAAGAATAAAGAGCGTAAAGGCGGCCTTCAAGAGTGGTGGATGCTTCATATGTAGCGGACCTCATAGAGCTCGAGATTGCCCCAAGAAAGCAAGCCTTAATGGAATGACGGCTCATGAAGGCGACGCCCAGTGATGGTGGATGCATGAGCTCGATGAGGATTTTGAATGCAATCAAGGCCAAGACGGAGTAGGGAAAGGATTGAAACTTTTGGAAGCAACCATCAATGGGATCAAGGTACGTGCTCTAGTAGATTCGGTGCCACTCATAATTTCGTGTCGGTTGATGAAGCCAAGCGGCTGAGATTAGTGCTACGAAGGAAGTGGAGCGTTGAAGTCGGTAAACTTCGAAGGCCAAGCCGATGGAAGGAGTGGCCAAGGATGTTCGAGCAAAGATTGGAGAATGGGAAGGGATGATAGCGCTACATGCGTCGTTCGGGGTCAAAGGAACTTCCTTTTCTTGAGCAAGTTTTATAACACCATGGCGGTGAACCTAATCGTTGTAGTGTAGTAATTAGGGTAAGCCACGGGTATTGATATCGTTCTCTAGGGAATAGGAATGCTAGTAGGGAGTTACTACGCTAAGGTTAAGGTTGAGGAAGATTATTTTTATCTTTTATATTTTATGAAAATGGAAAGGTCACGAATCTCGGGTATTGGATTTGGGGTTGGTATTTCTACCGATTACTCTACTATTGTCTAATTATCTAAACTAAGGTTGTGGGAGTCTATGTCTAATTAATGTGTGCTCGTATGATAGTTTAAAGATGTGTTTACTTAGTTTGTATTACTCCTTTATTATCTCCTATTGATGGTTGAGTGTCACGTCTTAGTCTAGTTGCGTTGTGTGTCTAAAGTTGTAGGGTGTCGTTTCTCCTAACTCTTGAACTTACCAAAGGGTCTTGTCTACAAACCCACTAGAGATTATAGACTCTACTCTAAGGCGCTTCGGATGGTTTAGACTACAATTACTCGGTAATTATACTCTAAGGTTCACAAAGATGAATCAAGCATTAAGTGCACAACGAATGACCTATCGCACTACTAGATCATTAATCAACTAAGATAAGAAACAACCAATCAATATTTAATAATTAAGTTTCATACTTCTAAGCAAACACACAAATAAATTAGCCGGACATGGAGAACATGCAAGCATACACAAATAATCAAAGACATAATTGAATTAATGAAGTAAAGACTTATCTTGGTGTAAGATAGGGTTTAAAACCCTAAAATCTTGTACAAGACACCTTAGGTTCGGTTTTAGGTTTTACTCCAAAGACTCTCCACC
The DNA here is from genome assembly GCA_022545495.1 of Chrysanthemum lavandulifolium. Lineage (NCBI taxonomy): Eukaryota > Viridiplantae > Streptophyta > Magnoliopsida > Asterales > Asteraceae > Chrysanthemum > Chrysanthemum lavandulifolium. The sequence goes on from CM040244.1 coordinate 169,430,818, forward strand.
TAAAGGCGAAAAATTTGGATTCTATATATAAGATTACAATTGCGGCGCCACCTTATGTTTAGTGGCGCCGTGTCGTCGCCATTGGGGTTTCGTCTTGGCGCGTTAACCTTGCGGCGGCGGTCACTTTATGTCCGTGGCCGTCCTCTTTTCTTTCGGCGTCGTCTGGATTGCATCTAGGCCGTCGAGTAGCGACGACCTACTCTTTCACCACTAGACGCCGTCTCTTGAAAATCTGAGTTTTGGGTTCGTCCGTCACAATAATGCAGGACGGTCATGAAATAACTTTTGGCCGTCGCCTTCTACATTCAAACAGCTGTGAGTGTCTCGATTTTGACTTTGGCCATTTTCTTCATATATTCGCCTTTTCGTCCAAATAAGTGCCATTCCAAGATTCGCCTTCACGAGACCTAAAAGTGAAAAGGAGCGATATTAAGCAATAACGGATACAAAAGTGATCAAATAAGGACTTAAATGACCCTCAAATGGTACCTTTAAAACCTTATCAAATATCCCTACACTTGTTATTTGCTTGTCCTCAAGCAAATGTGCTTTAGCCAATTAATTTATAAGTTAGGGGTCATGAAGCATTAATTCAAAGCGGTCCACAACACATATAAGCCCATAAAAGTCATAACAAACACGGAAATTACATACTAGCACCTCACATGGGGTGTTTGGATACCGACATCTCTCTCGGTGTATAAATGAAATATAACAATATAGAAATGGAAGATAAACACTCATTAACCGGTCCTAGTACATAGATTACCATAGGCTTGAGAATAGATCAAACCTCCATCGCTTTGGCGTAAGCACCTAGGAAAGACTATCAAAGAGGTCTTTAAAGGGTTGTAACGTTAGGCTACGGTAGGAAATAAGGGTTTGGTGGGATAGGCTATTTAGTGGTGGTAAGTCAAAATCTTTATGTTAGCGCATATGAAGAGTGGCGTTGCTAAGCCAAGACTCGACACTCTAAACTCTAGATAACTGAAATAAATAAACATAAATTTAAAGGATAGATGTAGGATGGTAGCCCGTATGTCTTTTTTTTTTTTTTTTATCATTTTTTTTTATACACTTTTACTCTACCATCCTCTAAGATAACATCAAAATACTAGGGATTTATAAGCATATCCCTACACTTGAGTTTTTATTACTCTAATACTAATTTGACCCGATTTAAAAAGATCAAAACACTTGGGGTACATTATTACGCAAACAAAGGGAATTTGAATTTAACGTTCCCTTCCCGTCATTTCATAAACTTTACTTTTCCCATGAATCCCAATCATCCCAAAATCGTATACAAAGGATATGACTCGACTTAGCAACTCATGCAAGCAACGGATAATTGAACTAAGGGTTTAGGGTGATAACAAATATTTGCACTAAAAGTGAGTGCATAAGGGTAGGCTAAAGCGATTTGGGTGTATATTTGGGGGTGGGGTGTAAACAATGCTCTTCATTGATATTAGGAAAAACCAAACATCACGAGAACCGCGAAAGGATAGGCTCGAGGGGTTAACTAGGGGTATCGTGTACTAAAAATGAGTACAACGCAAAGGGTGTGGGGGAATTACTCAACCGATGTGGAAGAAGTAATTATATTATAGGTATTAAACAAGGGTTATCCTAATGCCTCTTATCATTTAGTTATTCCTAACTACACAAGTGTAGCCTCACTTGCGATCTCGAAATGCATCACAAAACAAGTTCTAGAATCTAATATACTACGGTTCACACTCTAAGCATTAAAGATGAATGCTTTAATTCCTACTAATCTAAGCGATCCTCGCATTTTGGGTGGAATTTGGGTGGTAAGGGTTTTGTGCTAGTCATGCAACTTCCTATCCGTGAGGCGCTTTTGTTAAGACTAATGGCCCTCCTATATGTCATAAAAATTTTAAATTTGGTGCCAAAATTACCCTAACCGACATTTTCTCATGGTTTATTACATAATCACAATTGGACAAAGCAAATAATCAAGGATAAGCATAGTTTCAAAGTTCCGTTTATTTTCCTCCTACACTTAAACCGAACATTGTCCCCAATGTTCCCGAAAGTATCAAAGTTATGATAAAGAAGGTAATTAAAGCGAAGAAACTAATACTCCCACGATTAGCTTGGTAGGATCCGTGTAAAGTGGTGGTTAAATTCTTTTCAAGAAGAATTATTGCGTGAAAAGCTCCTTCCAATCTTATGTATATTCTTCTTGACAAACTAAACTCGCACACTTGAAGAAAACAAACGAAACCTTCGTAAAATCGTGGTAATAATATATATAAGACTCGATTTAAACTAGGATATAATGCTTGTGGAATGGATGTTTGAATTTCTAAGAAAATTAAGACACAGGAAATTCCAAAATTTATAAGTAGCTCGAAAACGAGAAAAAGTAATCGATGTTTTACTCTTTCTGACGCGTCGGTTGCAATCTGACGCCGTCAGTTATCCTAACAAAAAGCGGTGCGATTTTACGAAAAAATTCGGAAAATTTACATCTTTAGAATCTGGAAAATTTCGTAAAACATCCATTATGACTCGATACAAGCATTTGACTCGAACAAACAAACATATATATCTTTTAGTTAATTGTTATTCTCATGTTTACGTTTCTTTGAAAACGTGTAATCCTCCTACACTTATCCCTTATGTAAAATACCTTTATATGCAATTAAGGCGAAGTTAAAAACAAAATAAAGCATTTTTACAAATTTAAACATGAGGATAAACAATTAATAAAAGATATATGACACTAACAAGCAAACAATTAAGCATGGGTTGCCTCCCACGAAGCGCTTTTCTTTATTTAAGAGTCTTGTAGCTAGACTCATAGTCGTGCTCCTACGTACCGATATACGAAAGTCTATCCTCAACAATGTCGTAAGGATCAAACTTATCATTCAAGTTCCTAGTAGTACGTTCGGTTAAATATGCCTTTTCAAACATCTCACCATCGGGATCATAGATTTGTATCCTAATGTGCCACCTTCCATTACCATCACTAGGCGGTCTATTCCAATTCCACATGTGTTTGGATTTCTCAACTATCCATTTATTCATGACAAGGTTAACGAGCAAGCTTCCTAGGAACTCGGTCATCTTCCTAAATACTAAGGCCCTCGAGCGGGTTCACTTCTATGTCCCTAGCCATTTCTTGTTCTTGGAAAGTTCTTGCGCTAGCAAAGGCCTTATCTAGGTAAAAGGTCTTTGGGGCCTATGATTTTCTTATCAATCCAAGGCCCATATCGAGAAGGCTCTCTATCCAACCCTATCTCTTGTGGGATTTCCTCATCCTTATAGTATGTATGCTTTTTAACATAAATAGCGGATCTAGCACTCCCTCTCCTACCACTATTTTGGACATCTTACAATCGATGATGGCACTAGCGGTAGCTAAAAATCCTCTTCCAACTAGTAATGGGCATGTCGGGTCCTTATTCATGTCTAGTACATGAAAGTCGACCAAAAGAGTCAACTCTCCTACATGTACTACCATGTCCTTTATTATTCCTACCGGACGTGCTATACTACCGTCCGCTAATCCTAAGATAGTTTCGTTGGTTCAATTTACCTAGGTTGAGGCTTCTATGAAGGGACAACGGGCGAGATTGATGCATGATCCTAAATCGGCTAAAGCATCGAGTGGCTTGGAATTTCCAAGTCTACGGAAGAGTGAATAGCCGGGATCATCTAACTTCTTAGGTAAGTTGTTTCGCACAAAGGCGGACCCATGTTTCCCAAGCCTAAGTTCTAACTCATATTTTCTTTTAAAGCATTATAATAAGGTGCATGAGCTAAGACTTCAAGAATCGGTTTTCTTGATGGAGTTCCTTGTACTCCTCCTCTAAACTAGGTTTGGATTCTTGGTTGTGGGTTTCTCAAGAGTAGGCTTTACCAAAGGTCTGGGGCCTTGGTATCTCTTGGATGACTTGGAACCCTTTTGATAGCATTTACAGGTGAACCGTTGGGTGAGAGGGCATGGGTGTGTACTCTCCCATGGTGGCTGGAGCGTGAAGTCGATGCAACCGAATTCACTTTTGGGTTCTTAATGGTATCACTTGGGGTGCTCCAACTTCCCGCTCATTGAAGGCTTTAAAGGGCATCAAGCTTGGTTGTCATCTCGCTCTGTTTTTGCTTAAAATCGGCTTGAAGCTTATTCAATCGAGTTTCTTGGGATGACAAAAATCTAGATGCAATTGCCTCAAGACTAGTGGGGTTCCGGTATTAGAAGAATTGAACCTATTAGGCGAACTAGATGAGCTTTGGGGTGTGCTTGAGTTTTGGTTCCACTTAAGATTAGGGTGATTTCTCCATGAGGGTTGTATGAGTTTCTAAGTTGTTTTGTTCGGGTTTGAAAGTGTACCACTTCTCTCCCGCTCCGTCGGTGCGTATGGGCGTAGTCCGCAAAAGCTTGTTCGGAGAGCCTTGTGCAATCACAGTGTCATGGGGACCTTGCATAACTCACAAGGTAGAGTGATTTGATTCACTTGTCGTAAGGACTTAGGATTTTGTAAGAACTCATGAGGAATTTAACTTGATCTTCAAGTTCGATCATCCTACGGTCCGGAGGAGGCAAGGAGATTGCCTTGACGGTTTGGGCGACTCACGGGGTCATCCTAACTTTCGTTGTCATAGAGGCGAGGTCCTCTATTATTTCCATGATTCTTGCGGTGAAATCACTAAGTTTTCCACCGCCGCTTGGTCAATGGATCGCTTAGTGGGAAAGTTGACATGATCATAAAGATTTGGACTTGGAGCCAAAGATCAATGCCGTGATGAGGACTTTATGAAGTAAGTCCTTGAATCGGGTCCATGCTTCAGTAGAGATTCACCTGGCGTTGTTGGAACATCAAGATGTCATTCTAAGCTTAGTGGTTCTCCCGGTGGGAAAAATTGAGCAAGGCGAGAGGTAAGATCATCCCAACTTGAGATGGAGCCGGCGGGAAGTCGCTCAAGCCAATTACTAGCTTGATCCCGTAGAGAGGTGGAAGAGACGCAGTAGCGTGGTCTCCCGAGTAGTAGCATCAAGGTCGGCGGAATCGGCGATTTTGAGAAATCCCTCGGATCTTGATTTGGATCTTGAACAGAAGTCCATGGAATACACATCCGTTTTGCACCAACGGATGGTGTCGGATCATGCAGGCCGTAGTTTGGGCTTGGTCGGGAAGCTCAATGGTGTTCCTATAGCCTAGGTGGCTTGGTCTCGAGTATTCACCAAAATCACGGGCTCTTGGCGGGTCATTTGGTGGTGGGTTGATGAAGGGTAGTGGGTTATCACCTTCCATGATGAAAAGTGATGGAATTACTAACAAAGGTCACGAAGAAGGGATAGACTAAGAGAAATCTAAAAATGAGAAAAAGTTTACTTGATAGGAATCAAGCAAAGAAACCTAAGCGAGGTGGACTACTAACTAGCTATTCTATGGCGTAAAAACTTGATAATGCTACACACGTCGTTTGGGGTCAAAGGAACTTCCTTTTCTTGAGCAAGTTTATAACACCTAGGCGGTGAACCTAATCGTTGTAGTGTAGTAATTAGGGTAAGCACGGGTATTGATATAGTTCTCTAGGGGAATAGGAATGCTAGTAGGGAGTTACTACGCTAAGGTTAAGGTTGAGGAAGATTATTTTTATCTTTTATATTTTATGAAAATGGAAAGTCGAATCTCGGGTATTGGTTTGGGGGTTGGTATTTCTACCGATTACTCTACTATTATCTAATTATCTAAACTAAGGTTGTGGAGCCTATGTCTAATTAATGTGTGCTCGTATGATAGTTTAAAGATGTGTTTACTTAGTTTGTATTACTCCTTAATTATCTCCTATTGATGGTTGAGTGTCACGTCTTAGTCTAGTTGCGTTGTGTGTCTAAAGTTGTAGGGTATGCGTTTCTCCACAACTCTTGAACTTACCAAAGGGTCTTGTCTACAAACCACTAGAATTATAGACTCCTACTCTAAAGCGCTCTTGGATGGTTTAGACTACAATTACTCGGTAATTATACTCTAAGGTTCACAAAGATGAATCAAGCATTAAGTGCATGTGAATGACCTATCGCACTACTAGATCATTAATCAACTAAGATAAGAAACAATCAATCAATATTTAATAATTAAGTTTCATACTTCCTAAGCAAACACACAAATAAATTAATGGGACATGGAGAACATGCAAGCATACACACAAATAATCAAAGACATAATTGAATTAATGAAGTAAAGACTTATCTTGGTGTAAGATAGGGTTTAAAACCTAAAATCTTGTACAAGACACCTTAGGTTCGGTTTAGGTTTTACTCAAAGACTCTCCACCTAAAGGCGAAAAATTGGATTCTATATATAAGATTACAATTACGTGGCGTCACCTTATGTTTAGTGGCCGTCGTGTCGCCGCTCGTGGGGTTTCGTCTTGGCCACGTTAACCTTCTGCGGCGTCACTTTATGTCCGTGGCCGTCCTCTTGACCGGCGTGCGGATTGCATCTAGGCCGTGCGAGTGCGACGACTACTCTTTCACCACTAGGCGCCGTCTCTTGAAAATCTGAGTTTTGGGTTACGTCCGTCACAATAATGCAGGACGGCGTCATAAATAGCTTTTGACGCGTCTTCTACATTAAACAGCGTGAGTGTCTCGATTTCGACTTTGGCCATTTTCTTCATATATTCGCGCCTTTTCGTCCAAATAAGTGCCATTCCAGCATTTTGCCTTCACGAGACCTAAAAAGTGAAAAGGAACGATATTAAGCAATAACGGATACAAAAGTGATCAAATAAGGACTTAAATGACCCCTCAAAATGGTACCTTTTAAAACCTTATCAAGGGACGATTGACTTTTCGGTCGTCCCGATGGATGATTTCGATATGGTTTTTGGGTTGGAGTTCCTCGATAAGGTACGAGCTTTCCCTATGCCATTTGCTAATTCTTTATGTATCCTAGATGGTGGAAATACTTGCATGGTTAGCCTGGCCGGGATTCTAAGGGTGGAGTGAAGACCCTTTCGGCCATGCAATTAAAAAAGGTACAACAAGGCGAGTCTTGCTATTTGGCGGTGACAAGGCTAGAGGCGGATGGCGAGTCGGGAAAAGTAGAGGTACCAAAGGAGATTGGCGGGTGCTTGATGAGTTCAAGGGCGTGATGCCAAAGGAGTTGCCCAAGCTACCACCAAGGAGAGGTGGATCATACCATCGAGTTGGGCGGGTTCCAAACCTCAGCAAAAGCCACTTACCGAGCGCCACCACCCAAGTTGGAGGAGTTGCGTAAAAACTCGAGGATCTATTAGATGCGGGCTATGTTCGACCCTCGAAAGCCCCATATGGTGCTTGATGCTATTTCAAAGGAAGAAGGACGGATCCTGCGAATGTGCATAGACTACAGGGCACTTAACAAGGTAACGATTAAGAACAAGTACCATATTCCTCTTATTGCGGTTGTTTGATCAACTTGGGCGAGATACTTCTCAAGTTAGACTTGAGATCGGTACTACCAAGTACGGATAGCGGAGGAGGCAAGCTAAGATGACGTCGTCACGAGTGCAGTTCTTACGGGTTCTTAGTAATGCCCTTTGGCTTGACTAATGCTCCCGCTACATTTGCACCCTCCTGAATAAGTTATTTCATCCGTTTCTTGATAAATTTGTGGTGGTATACTTGGGCGATATCGTTGTTTATAGTCATACCTTGGAGGAGCATGTCTTACATTTGAAGCAGTGTTCCAAGTGTTCACGAGACAATGAACTTTATGTGAAGTTGGAGAAATGCTCTTTCACCTAAGGCGAAGTCGAGTTCTTGGGACACAAGATCAAAGGCGGTGGATTGATGATGGGCGGTGCAAAGGTAAAGTTATCAAGTAGGAACCACCAAGCAAGGTGATGAAGTTGAGATCTTTTCTTGGTTTGGTGAGCTATTATAGACGGTTCATCATGGGATACTCGGCAATAGCATCTCCGCAGCGGACCTATTGAAGAAGAACAAAGCTTGGATATGGGACGAAAAGTGCCAGCGGCATTCGAGAGTTTGAAGAAGGAGGTTATGAAAGAGCGGTGTTGAGAGTCGGATGTAACTATGCCTTCGAGTTACACGGATGCATCGGACTTTGCTATTGGAGGAGTACTAATGCAAGAAGGACACCTATCGCATTCGAGTCGGAAGCAAAATGAGGCGGAGAGGAAGTACATCGTGCAAGAGAAAGAAATGGCGATTGTGCATTGCTTGCGGTTGGAGGCATTATTTATTGGGTTCGAGATTAGTGATCAAGATGGATAACATTGCTACGAGTTATTTTCAAACCCAAAAAGTTAAGTCCCAAGCAAGCTCGATGGCAAGACTTCCTAGTCGAGTTCGACTATCACTTAGAGTATAAGCGGGGAAGGCTAATGTGGTGGCGATGCATTGAGTCGTAAGGCGGAGTTTGCGGCAATCATCAAGCGCAATTCTTCCTCAAGATCGAATCAAGGAAGGATTGGAACATGACCCTTTGCCAGAAGCTCGTGGCCCTAGCAAGATATGGAAAGACTCGGAGATTTTGGCTTAAAGGAGACATGTTGTTCACGAAAGGAGATCGACTACGTACCTAAGTGGGGTGATATTAGGCGTGCAATCTTAAAGGAGTGTCATGATTCGAAGTGGGGTGGTCATCCGGGATCAAGAGGAAATTGGCATTAGTCGAAGGCACGTATTATTGGCCAGGATGCAAGACAATGTAGAGACCTTCGATGCGACGTGCCTTATTTGCCAACAAGACAAGATAGAGCCAAAGAAGTCCGGAGGATTGTTAGAGCCTCTACAAGCGTCAAGGACCATGGAAAGCGTTTCCATTGAATTTATCACATGCTTTCTGAAGTCGGAAGGAAATGGGAGTATTATTGTGGTGGTCGATCGATTCTCGAAGTATGGAACTTTAATTGTCGCACCACCCAATGTTATCGTGGAAGAGACGGCTAAGCTTTTCTTTAGAAATGTGGTGAAGTATTGGGGAGTGCCACATGTGATCGTTAGTGATCAAGATCCAAGATTCACGGGCACTTTGGACGGAGTTGTTCAAGATCATGGGAGCGGTTTGAACTTCTCTCGAGTTTCCATCCCCAAGCGGACGGGCAAGCGGAGAGGGTGACGCATTATTGGAGCTCATCTTGGCACTATGTGAGTGCCAACCAACATGATTGGGCTAAACTCCTTGGCGTTGCTCAATTCTCGTACAACATGCAAAGGAGTGAAGCACGGGAAGAGTCCTTTTGAGTTGGTCACGGGATGCCAACCATTGACTCCGAATGCCTTAGCCGCATCATATGAGGAAGTAGCCCTTGCGCTTATAAGGCGATGAAGGAATGGGCGAGCAGCGAGACTTGGCCGGACCGTTAGACAAAGCGGATAAGAAGATGAAGAAGTGGGCGGATGGGAAAAGGAGACACGTCGAGTTCAGGTTGGAGATCAAGTGATGGTGAAGCTCTTGCCTCAACAATTCAAATCACTAAGGAGGGTGCACAAGGGTTTAATACGGAGGTATGAAGGCCCTTTCCTGTGATAGGGCGTGTTGGAAAAGTTTCTTATCGACTTCAACTACCGCCCAGTTGAAGATTCATCGATCTTCCATGTTACCCTTCCGAGCCTTATCATGAGGATGAGGAAGACTCGAGCGAGGGTGTCAAGCGGCGCAGCGGTTGTTGCCGTATGATCGAGAGGTTGATGAGATCTTGTCGGATCGTGCGATCGAAGACGAGGGTGCCAAGCTACAAGGTACTTGATCAAGTGGCGTAATTTGCCCGATGGTGAAGCAAGTTGGGAAGCGAAGACTTATTGTGGCGGTTAGCGGACGAGGTCAAGAAGTATCACGAGGATGGCACGGCGAGGGCGTCTCGAGCTTAGGTGGGGAGGATGTCACGACCGCCTACTCGACTAGATCATTTTCAAGTATGATCGGGTTCACGATTATTCTACACTTCTCTTGGGAGGTCTTGGATAAGCTTGGAAGAGTTTAGAAGCCCATGGAAGATTATGGATAATCTTGGAAGCTTTGGAATATGTTAGAATAACTTGGAGCTCTAGAAACATACTAGAAGCTTGGAAATCCTAGAAGCTAGAAGCTTCGATGATGTACATAGTAGTATAAATAGGTGTTGCCTCATTTGTAAAATCCATCCTTTGAAGTTCACTTGTAATCAAAGCTTGTAAAGAGTTCTCTAATAAACTAAGTGTTTCCATATTCTACTTGTATCCTTTCTTAGAAACTATCTTTCGTTGCCTACATCGTTGAGTATTCGAGCAAGGCTGAGTTTAGTCGAGATTAAGTGCCGCACGGGAGACCTTGTAGAGACAAGTCCGTGACATCTAGCTCACTATTGTTTACAGTACCACATATATTTTTATCAGTTTATGTTCCGTATTTCTGCCAGTTTAATATTTTAAATTATTAAACTTTTTATTTTTTGTTCCGTACTTTCAGGTTTATAGGTTTTTCTTAACATAAACAAAATTATGAAAAAAGCCCGGAAAAATTGAGAGGAGGTATCACTTGTAAAAAATGTTCCAAATAACCTAAGCATGGATAAAATACAAGTCGAAAATGTCGACTACACGATTCACAATAGAACACTTTCGGTCTAGAAAATATCCAAAAGTACATAAACATAACTTTAAGACTAAAATACACCGTTGGTCCACGAACTTGTAGGCGAGGATCGCGATGGGGCGAAACCGGGCATAATCATCGCCACGGGTCCAAGCGGTAGCCATTAAATGCAGTTGGTCCTTGACCAAGTCAAAGTCGATTTTGTTTTGTAGTCGAGGGTATTTTAGTCCATACACATTTATATTTTTATAACACATTTATGTTTTACCCTTCATCTTTCATCCTCTTCATCATCTACCCAAATCATTCATCTCCCGACATTCATCATTCATCTCCCTTACGCACAACATTGAACACGATGCCATTAGTTAATCATTCTTGATCATTCTTGCACAATATTAGTTAAGTTGGATTTAACTTTACTAAGGCGGGTGTTTGGATGCGTGTTCTGAAAGTGATCAAATGATATTGAATAGATTGTATAAGGTAATATCGTGTAGACGGCTTCTATTGTTATAATTGTAATAGTAACTACCTTGGTGAATTTGGCGACATCCAACTATTTTCTGTTAAAGAAAGTAATAGATAGAATTAGGATCACACAACATCGGTAATTTTACTCTTTCCGTTCGACACTCAAGTTTGTAAGCGATTATTAGACATCTAGAAGTCTAGATAATCCTAAAAGGTGTTTGGGATTGCTTGTTTAAGTGTTTTGTGCTTATCCTTCAAGCAAATCAAGCAGTTTGAGTGTTTGGAGAAAAATGTTATCGACTTATTTCAGATAAATAAACCCTTACAAATTAGCAAGTTGGTACTCGTATTTGCTTATAGTTTATCTTGATAACCACTTTATAGGATGCGATCCCAAACACCCCAAGAGGGTGTTACGTATTCGAGATTTCTTTGTTTGGTGTTTGTGCGCTTATTATTTAGCGGATAAAACAGATTTGACTTTCGAGTTTTTTATAAAGCGCTTATCACGCTTATTATAGAGTAAATAAGTACTAAAGAATGCACAAGTCGGTACACCTTCTTGTATTTTTTTATGATAACCGACTTAAATATGCAATCTTGAACAGTGAACACCCCTAAGATAATTATATCGATAGGTTAAAGCATTAAAGTAGAATTATAGGCGATTATTACAATTAAAGTTGCAATAATCATATAGTCGCTCATGTACTTCAAGATACTTACGTAAATCGACTTTTTTAGTAATATCCTAGTGATAAAACATCAATAACTTTGTTTCGAGTTTGGATCTATGGAATCTCCTCAATCATTGTGTCACCATTCAAGACCTTATCGATTTATTCCGACCGAAAACCGTAATCTCGGTCATTTTGTTCGAGACCGAGTTACGCAACAAAGAAAACCGATTCATATCTTGGTGTTCTTGAGGTTTACATTCATCAAGCTAGAGACATTCAAAACATATGCATATACCACAAGCAAGGCGTTTACGCCAAAATTTCTCTTACTAACAACCCGATAAAACCGTTACTACAAGCAGTTAACGGTGGTGGAATAAACCATGTATTTAATGAGAACCTCTCGTATCCATATACGGATGTAGCTACTATCGATACTTTACTCAAATGTGAGATATATATGATGGCCGGGTTAAAATTATCTTGAAGATCGGTTGCTCGGATTCGCTTTAGTCCACTTTTGGGATGTTCTTGTTAAAAGCAGGAAACTTAACAAGGAATTTACGTTATCGTCAAGTGATGTCTTCCACTCGCCGGGTTTTGTTAAGCTCACTTTATCGTATAATGGAGTGCCACGATGTGATTGCTATCTCACCGCCAATGCCACCATCAAATACTAATGTTTCCATTGTCTCGGACCAATGTGAGTTGGATAAACTTGAATTTCGGATCCCAATTGTGAGCAGCGAGATGATGGTGTCGAATAATATGGGATTTGCTCGGAAAGTTTAGGCTCGTCGTCTTGATGATCAAGCTAGCTCGGAAAATGGTACATCTTACGTGTTTGAGAATCATAAACCCAAATCCGACAAGTTGTTTGTCACAGTTGTGGTGTCTTTATGCAAGATTATAATCGACTATGTAATCTTGTGTGACGGCGATAGATAACTAAATAATGCGGGAGATGAATGATGAATGTTGGGAGATGAATGATTTGGGTAGATGATGAAGAGGATGAAAGATGAAGGGTAAAACATAAATGTGTTATAAAAATATAAATGTGTATGGACTAAAATACCCTCATTACTAAACAAAATCGAGACTTTGATTTGGTCGGGGGCAATCTGGCGTTTAATGATTCTTCATTTGGACCCGCCCGTGATTATCTTGGGTTCGATCCCATCGCGATCTCATTCTGAGTTCGAGACCAACGGTGTATTTTATCTAACTATTTAAAAAAAATACAAAGACAAATTAATCTTATAAAATTAAAATTGACCATATTAGTTTCAACCAAAAATGGTAGTTGTGGATTTAGTTGGTCCAAACTAATATGCAGCTAATTACGTTCATGAAAAACAAAATACATATAATAAAATATTCTGGGCACTAAGCCGACTTCTAAACGTCATATTGGTTAAAATAATCTCGGATATTGTCTCGTTATATTGATTGTTTAAAAACATATTCCGGATTTAATATAAATGTACAATAGTTCAAAGTTTGACTCATAAAAATTATTATCACGATACACTATTAATACGTAAGCAATTTCATGATGTTTGTTTATTTTGAATCAACAATAATACAAGGTGGCTTCAAAGAACCCGACCTTTCTCTAGAGTTGACTATTGTCTGTTATTTTCAGTTACGATCCTTAGTTGCACTCTTGTATTCAACCATCGTTTACTAGTGGCACGATGCTCACACATGGGGATGTCAAATCAACACTTCAAAGATCGTTTGGAAGTCAACTTGTATGTTTTTAAACGAGCTGTTACAACATAAAAAATAATAACTGGTATGTAATATTCATTAGCGACGTTGTTATCAAACAACTGTACGTATATGAATTTAAACGCATGTTCATTCTTTATATTGATTAATAATCTTCGGTTGCTGAATAAAAATTATACTAGTAGAGCAATTGGTAAGATATATAGTCTCAAACTCTCATGCGTTTCATTCTTAAGTATGCTATTGCGTTATTTTACAAGTTGACAAGTGTTTGGGCACTTAGACCTTGCTGTTAGAGAACGCCAGGATGGGTAAAAAGACTCGTATATCATAATTAAAAAGACTCGTCTTTTTCAGATAATATGAACAAAGAAAATTTCATCCGTTTTAATCTTCACTAGCTTCATGACCCGCCCGATGGGCTGGTGAGCTTCATGTGATTTCCTTTTTATGATTTTTATTTATGTACTTATGTGGTTAATATGATAAATTTTGCAAACATAAGCGATAGGGTATAATGGGTAGATCATGGTTATAACAAAAAAAAAATAACAATAATAATAATAATATTCAATCAAAATTAACGAAAGATATCGCAACAAACTAACATTCATTCATTTGCCGAAGGTTTTTATTTTCCTTCATTTTTATTGATCATAAACTTGATAAACGAGAAATGCCTAATGAAGTTTCTAAAACAAACATTTAGTTTCCATGGTCGCTAAAGAAATTGAAGTCAACAACATCATCATCGGTTATGTCGTGGCCAGCTTCACGTAGTTGGTTGGTTAGTGCATTGGTCTTTTTTATCTTCGAGATCATTTCGTTCCAATTCCTGTTATATTTTTCATAGGCATAATCTTTTTCTATTAATGAAAACAAAAGTTACGATTTCAAATATATATGATAGCTTCATGACCTGTCCAATGAATGGGCTAGTTTCTTGTGTTATATTGTTAATGATATAACAATAATCATGAAATAGCTACTACTTTTTACAATCATGTTATTGATTAAGTCAACTTTTGCTTTGCTTTTTCAAAGAAAGTTTAGACACTTGACAATTGTTTTTTCCAAACATCAATTTTGTTAAGAAAAACTAGCAAGGAGCTAGAAGAAACACAAAATAATATTACTTGTGTTGTATTCAAGTATTTCAATTAAATTTAAATTTACATCGACTAGATCACTAAAAAAGATAATTGAACTAAATCGTCAAAAGAGGTCCCTTTGAGGAAGCTTTAGCCAAAAATAAAAAGATTTATGAGCGCCACAAAAGCCACCACATAACACAACACGCCGCCAAGACCTCCTTTAAACCCTTAGACATCAAGATTATTAAACCAACAGAACCAATCCTCATAAGAATGAATAGCGGGATCATCAAGCTCCCACCAACGCATTAATTTACTCCTAACCCGGCGAGCCAGGGGCACGAGAAGAAAATATGAGAAGCCGACTCCACGGTGCGCAACATAAAGGAAAAATAATATAAATAATTTCTACTCCTTTGGGACAAATTCAACCAGTAGGAAGTTTGTCCAAACGACCTCTCAAGCAAAATATTAATCTTAAAATTGCTTTAACCCATCTAATAGGAATGTCAACCTTTGGCAAGAGCGAATCATCAAAAAAAAGCGAGCAGTTTCCACCGAGAACTCTCCCAAAATGTCTAACGACCATGAATCAAGTAACATGTTACAGTTTTTATGTGATGGTGAGATTAATATGTATGATCAATGAATTAAGATAACTCAAACTTTTTTAACTACGACTTCAGCTTGGTTTAACCAATGTTCTTTTAAAATTATTGCTAACTTCAAAACAATTGTTACCTTAATAATGTGTGATAATCATCGTGACGATTCAAAATCAAGTCTTTTTCAATCAATATTTGGTGAAAAGCATTCATTGTATCCTCTTCCTCTTCATCTCTAACATCATCTATCGAAATGGAAGCAAATCGGTAATTTGAATCCTGTTTATTACTTCGCGTTTTGACGGAGCTTATCGGTCTTGTTAATTTACTAATTGATTTCTTCTTCGATGATTTAACCTTGACTCTTCTCTTATCTTCACCAAATGTTACCAAATCATATACTTAATCTGACCATCTTTCCAATCCCACACATCTAAATTCTCAAAACAGCTTAACCTAATAAGCAATCTCAAACGCTCTTAAATCCATTTACTCAACTTTTACTCTTTAAAATCACTACAAAACTAGCTTAACCAAAACTACTAATTTGAATATCCCAAAACACATTTCAAAGAACTCGAACTCCTATCACATAAAAATTGAATAAAACTAACAAAATTTATCTGGCATTATATATTCAGTACTCAAATATCATAACACCTCTACTTCAATTCAAACACCCATAAATTCACAATTTGCACATTTACATTCATAAAACAGTTTTAGAGGGTGTTTGGTACATTAGTGCTATAAGCGGTGTTTTGTTTTGTACAACAATGTATAGTCTCTCCAACTCACTAAAGTGGTTAAACAAGTAAAGCTCAAAAATTAAGTTTGCAAATGCGTTTCTATAACTCTTCCTCGCTTCTTTCCAACTGAACTCAAATAGAATCGTGAGCATACAATTTTAGAGCATGTAAAAGTACCTTATTAACAATTTTTGTGTCTTGCTTTCATATAACTTTTAGAAGAAGTGCACTCGTATGTATTGAGATTAATTCCCTTTATCGCCCTCTCATATTCATCTGTAGAATGAAAATGAAAAAAATTACAAAACAATTGCACCAGTATAGGCAGTGACAGAACTAAAGCGCCTTCTTAGTTCTTGGACCATTTATGACTCGAGGTTGTTTAGAACTCATATAATCTAGGAACATAATAATGAAAGCGGAATATTCAAATAAGAATTAACATTATTATGAACAAGGTTTTTCTTTAATAACACTCCAAGCCCCAAATATTTTTTGATCAAAATAATACGGTTACAACTAATCATAACGAGAATCAAGTGATTCTTGAGGCTAAACTAAACAAAACCTAGGCGTCCATTAGAGGACTTGGCCTTTGAACACACACACACCTTTAGTCGACTACATTATGAAAGACTTAATTAAAACCTACACCTATGTCTCTTTATATAGAGAGATATTAGGGTTACAAAGACTCCTAAATGTATTAGGAAACAAATACTTTCCTAATCTTTATCCTCCATCTTTTCTACAAATCATCTTTGTCTTTTGTCAGTTTAAGTCCTTCATGTTTAATTCTTTATATTTTGTATCATCAAATTTATAAAACCCAACAGGCAGAAACAACCAAACACCTCTATACTCAGTAGCATCCTACAATAAAAGCAATCAATTCTTCCTGAGTTAAGCTACAAAAAATCATCATTCCAAATTTATCTGAAATATATTACAGGGTATAGTTTTCAATATCTTTCGGTATAGTTTAAATATATAGAGAATCATAACTACATATTACGGAGTTTGGTATACATCTAAATAATGTTGTAGAGGAGTCGAAACTCCATATTTTAAACATTATTTTGCAAGTATGGGTGACCATCTTTAAGCACGCAATGTTCTGAGCCACACTAAAAGTACTAATTATTATCTCTTAAGCTTTGCCATCTATCGGTAACATATTCTTTATTTTTGCTATCAGGGTTCCTATTGTTTCATTACCGTTGACCGACATAGTTTTTTTGTGCTATCTGGTACAGTGTGACCAAGACCGACACAGTAAGTATGGGCACCTTGCTCACACAAATCACATAGTAAAAGAACATCACCATCTTTTGATAGGCTGCGAACGCTACACTTTATTTTTGCTATTAGGGTTCCTACTGTTTCATTACCGTTGAAATAGTTAGCCCGTAAAAGCATCTTGTTAAGAAACAACACTAAAAAACCAAATTAAAACTAATCTATAAGGCAAATGAAATATATCAAAAATCACATGAAACATAATCTTTTATGCAACTTATTGCAAGGTTATGCAGAACAACAAAATGATGTCTTTATTTTAAATTTATGTAGCTTAATTACAACATTACTATTAGGACTATGTTCATGTTTGTATCTGGTTTGAAATATCAAAAAGATTAATGGCGGTGACAACCTACTATTTTTAAGCAACATATACAACCATCTTATTTATAGGTTAACATTATTATTATGATGATGACTTATTCCGTAATTATTAAGCACATGCATTATTTATAAAGACGTTATTGGAAAATGGATAAAGGAGTTAGTTGGTTAATCACGCTAATTTTGATATGTACTAAAAGGGACCCATTTAACGATTAACCGACATTAAACTCGCTCACTTTGCCTCGTTTACTCACATATCATACTTACTAGTAAGGGAGCTCATATTATGCTTAAATCAATTATACCTGGCCTAGGAAAATGCGTACATAAGCATAGATCATGGCAATAGCCTAAGTAACACTAGCTGCTAATTTGGCACCCAAATCGAAATAAATCTCAAACAAACATTGTGCAAGCCTAATGTCTTACATTGATAACTTGATAAATTGATAAACCGACACAATTGTTGTTATTAAGAATATCATATCATGTGTATTTTTTTACTACAATTTAGCATAAATTAATTTAAACACTTACGAATAATTAACTATCTACAGGCCACGATGATCTTGTTTCCTATAACTTTTCTAAATCTTCAATGGATAATGTTACCGTAGATTAAGGGGTTAAAGTGATTAGTACAAATTACGTGTTGTTCCTGTTTCACAATCGTATAAAATAGTTTAAACATCAAGTAAACTGATTGTGAGTAATGACTGAAAATAATGCAAGTAAAAACACACTGAATAATTTTCAACTTAATATTCTTTATTAGAAACAATTATAAAAGAATACATTACCCAAGGACTTGCGAAATAGCACTTGGGATTGAAATGACAAAGTGTAATAACTCATCACTAAGCTCATGCTAAGTCTGAGCACAACTACAAGGAACCACTGAGTTATCTCAGGGACATAGTTGTATTTGGAGGAGTGAAAGATGGCTTGTGTGTGTGTGTTTTACAATTATCACAAGCTTAAGATCTTCCACTCCATCTCTTATGCTATTTATACAAGTATGGATTTTAACTCTATCATAAAGGACAAACTGACAGGTTACATAAGACAAAATACTAATGTATTTTGTCTCATTCTAAATGTTATATTGGGCAAGTGACAAGGTTGCTTTCTTACAGTCGGTGATGACAGGCACGATAGTTAGCCATTCGGGAAAGTTGACTTTGTTTGATAAGGACTTCGTCTTATCTGTTCAAACTTATCACTTGTCCGCTTATTCTTGGTCTTCATTGCTTTCGGTCATCAACTTCAGTTTGTCTTGATGTGAGTAGTTGGTGAGGGTTTGGGATTCGATGAGTTATTGTCATCACTCCTGAATCCACTATCTTCTTCTTGACTCGGTCTTCACCCGCCAAGTTCCGCATTCGAGTGGAGAAGCTTCTTCTTTGTCTCTTCTTGAGTATCACGAAGATAGCTCGCTCGGGGACTCTGCGCTCAGTGACTTGTTAGTGTTTAAGGAACAACACTTAGGGTATTTTATATTCAAATCCTAGACTCGAGGGTTTGGGTATTTAATGAACCCAACATTATGTGACCATTGATTAATGCCTTATAAAAGATGATGACTGACTCGATTTCCACGGTGCCAAAGGCCTTCAAAACACATGCACTTACTCACTCCCATAAGCAATGATTCACCTGATGATTCACCGAGGTAAAACAAAATGCCCAAACACCATCTGGTCGCAATATCGAGTCGTAAACATAGTAAATAGCATTGGTCTTATTATTTGTGCGAATAGTTCCATACCAACCAAATCTGGTTTATTAAATGAAGCAAATACAGTCAGTGATATGCATTAGCTTGTGTTAAGGTCTAATATACCAACACTTTATATATTTATAGGACAACACTTGACAAATTAGCACTATTCGTTGGTGAGATAAGGGCACCATATAAAACAAAAGCGGTATGCCAATGGCGTATTAATTCAATTCTGAACTGGTTAAGTTTATATTTAAGGTTGTTCTATAGGGTAAATAAGATGACTTAAGTAATCTATTATCGATGTCAATACAAGTCTAAAATACTTATAAACCGCATCATATTTTCTAGAATATATTACTACGGGGTTAAAACTTTGAAGATGTTAGATATTTTTCATTCGGAGTTATGTCAAGGCGTGTACCTTATTATATATGGTGACATATTTTAGACTTCGAGCCACGGTCAAATCTGGGTGTTGGTCCATATGGTGAGTCTTGCAAAACCATCTCCATATATATTTGGTTAAATCATAGCCTTGAAACTACTTATTTAAAACTACAGATTACGGTGACAATTGACAAATACATGAAGGGCAATTTCATATATCCCTCCTTTTAGTTAGAAATTTTATATATACCCAAACATGCATTAAAATATTATACATTAGGCATTCAATACTTGCACTTTAAGTATATATGAAACTAGCTTCATAGCCGCTGGATGGGCGGGCTAGCTTCATGGTACCTCTTGATAAGAATATAAATTGTGTAACAAAGGAAATCATAAATTAATAACAATATGGAATGATATGTCTTGAGCAAACGTGCCGTTGAATAAAGGAACCCAAAAGCAAATCATTTGCATCACAAAAAATCAAGTATTCATAACATACCACATAATTATAAACTTAAAAATAATCAAAGCATATGCGAGACTTCTTTATAAATAACATTCGTTTATGCGGTTCATAGTTTCCTCGTTATCATAGCAAAAATAATGTAACTAAATATCAAATAAGAAACATAAAACTACCAAATGATCTCCATTTCATCCAATGTATCAAACTTGTTCATATAGCTCCAACGACACGCCTCGCTAATAAACAAAAACAAAGTGTATAAATTAATATAAAAAATGAAGGCAACAAAGATCACATAAGTTAGTAGTAACTCTCGTTATTTTCAGCCATAAGCTAAAGACACGACAACATTTCGAATACCGTTAGACATAGTGTGCGAGAAAGTTTTGTGTGAATAACAATTAAAAGTCTCGCAGAAAGTTTCAGACTTACTTAAGTCAAGTAAATGGGTCAAGAGTCAAGACGAGCAATAAATGCATAAGACCAATTATGCATCAAGGGTCAAGAGGACACTATGACTACATGTGACCAATTATCACAGGACTTGGGTCAAGGCGAACAATTAATAGTATATCATCCTAGTTTTAAAATTTATTCCAACTTTCCAAACAATGAATCGGCTCCTTATCAAGTTATCACGACTTTAAAAGCAAAAACACGTGTAAACATTATCGAACGAAACCCGATTTATTACAATTAATAATATGACTATATACCATATCTAAAATCTTTTCAAGAAGATCGAAATAGTACACGCCAATGGTTGAAGTACCGAGTCCCAGAGCATTCTTCTTTCGGTTGCAAGATATACTTGCAAAACGATCTTTCATGTTTATCATGTGTAATTTTTAATGCGAAAAAGCACGAATACTAAAACTTTCATGCCTAAAAAATAGTGGTTATTTCTGGTGACCAACCGAGAACTCATCATGGATGTCATCCACAATAAGATCCAGCTTTTCTTAATGTGGGTCATAAACGCAACATATTTTAAATGAACCATCTATTACCGTTAATAGGAATTTTTATTTTTTTACTTTCTACTGCTAAAGGGAGGCAACGCCCAACACCAAAAGTCCACATTTGCAAGTGATGACTATTAAGCCGAACCACCATATTTTAAGTCACTCAAGCAAATATATCAATAGTCAATCGGAAGAATTTCATTTGAAAATGAAGTATACCAAAGCACATCAGACTGAAGTCACACACAAATGGTGACTTTTCTTTATTTTGTACATCCATACTAATCAATACCAGCAGGAGTACCAAATGTTTCTAGTACACCTAATATAACCTTTACCAATATAAGATTTTTAAGCAATATAGAGAGGTATATTTTCTAGAGCATGTAACGTTATCAATAGCAACATGAATTTGCAACACTAATCACCTATGACTAAACCTTAATTTGGTGCCATTACCTGACCAAAATTTTGCAAGGCTTGCATCAGTTGAGAATTGTGCCCGTGCTCACCGGCTGGTGGCAAAGACCCTTACGGGGAACAGGGTTTTAGATGATATTGGTATGTGGTTATCTCAAAAGATTAAGGTAAGCAACAGAAGCACAAACATTAATGCATTAATTAAAATTCAAAAAATGTTAATTTGCAGTTTTGGCTTTAATCATTAGTCTGTGTCTAACCACTTTAGATTCAACTCTAGGGCCATTTCAAAAAGCAAACAGATATGGAGCTCAACCTTAAAAAAATAGGTAAGGACTGATATATTCATCATTTTTCCCGTGAGTTGTGTGAATGTGTGATGTGTCTGGAAGATTAAGGAGGTCTTTGGATTTGTGCTTTGTAGCTTTTTAATGTTGGAATATTCTGCTTCTAATAATATGATTGTATATTGGTTTCATACCGGCAACAACAATATATACAAAACATACTGTGTATTGCACTTGAACAATTAGCCTTTTATTAAGAAGAAAAACAATTATTGTATTCTCAATTGTTTCGTATTGCAGCTTGTTAGCTTGTCATGTTGTCATATTCACATTCAAAATGCACATCCAAACACCCCATAAATCTAGAAATGATAGTTTTTAACAACTGTGACAACATCCAAACACCCCGTAAATCAACAAATTATCTTTTTTAACAACTGTGTACTTGTCATATCCTACATATATGATTCTAGCTATTTCTAGCAACGCATCAGATAATGTTTCTTGTAGTCAAACGGTTTAGTTTCATGAGATAGGAGTGAACAATTAAACTACAGAAATGCCAATATCGCAAATGATAAATCACCTGAACATCTCTTCCTTTCAGCGAATTACACGTTGCTTCCCTTCCTCTTACACCTTTTCCTTTATAAATTTAATTTCCTGATCATCCCATTCAACCAAATCAGCAACTTCCTACGTCATATAATATCAACATCAATTTGAATGTTAACATATTCTGCAACATCAAGTTGGACATGTAATTTTTTGTAGGGGTAAATGGGCTTATTCAGGCTATGTTGACCCGAAATAGTTAGATGGTCAATATTAGCGTAACTTTGATCGTCATATTATGGCCAATATCAATCCCTTTAATATAGTTGACAAAACCCAATGTAAAAAGGTTACAACTTTTGCAACAAAGTACAAACTTTTATTAATAGAAACCAACAAACAAGTAGTCAGAAAACTAAAGAAAAACTTTCAAACTGATATAAAAGTTAACTTTTAAAATCATTAAAATAAAAGTTATCAACTTCCGTATCCATCGTGGTTGACATTTAGCTTCAAAATAACCATCACATGTACAAATCCTATTAAAAAATCACCGACAGTTCTTGCCAAATAATTTTAAAGTTTCTCACCTTTTTGGTATATTTCCAATAATGTTCTTCCAATCTTGAAAATAGTGCTCTATTATTCTACTATAGTGCGTTATCTCAAGATAATGCTCTATTATTCTCTTGTCGTGTGTTATCTCAAGTATAATATTACTATTATTTGTTATGAGTAAACCCATTTCATTTTGTTACATCTTTTGAAAAGAACCGAAAAATAAAGGTAGCTTTTAATAAGCAACTAATCAAAACACAATAAGGTACCGGTTTTTGAAATAGCATTCATAATTGCATCCTTCTCCTTAATAAGCTACCATACCAACATCTTTGCCAGTTCATGAAGTAATGTCAAACACAATCGATGAGATGACAACTTCTATAGAAATTTTTTCTTTTCTTTAAATGTAATAGTACCTTCTTTGGAAATAGAATGATGAGGTTTCTTGATGAAAAATCAAGATGGTTTTCAACTCACACATTCCTTCGTCATCAAGGTCATACAATTCGACCCATGTAAAAAAAATCATGCTTGTAATCCGATCACATTTATTATTTACTATAGACTGTCCAAAAATATCTAAATTGTCAGAAAGTAGACCAATTGGTTTAGTATTGAAAGAGGGAGTAGATCAATTGGTTTAGTATATAACTCTGTAATTCGCTAAAGAGGAAATTACCACGTACCTCATCTCTTTAGAACTTCATGTGTTCGGCCCTGCTTTCGAAATTTTGCAGCTTTTCATGTGACAGATGGTGAGTGAATAGTATAAAGCATAAGATAGAATATAGATTATAGGCACAAATTATAACTCATGTGATTGTATTAGGTAAACTCCATGTAGTTTGTATTAGGTATAGAGCATAAGAAAAATATAGACACAAATTATAACTCATGTGAATACTTTTAAAG
Source organism: Chrysanthemum lavandulifolium (assembly GCA_022545495.1). Classification (NCBI taxonomy): domain Eukaryota; kingdom Viridiplantae; phylum Streptophyta; class Magnoliopsida; order Asterales; family Asteraceae; genus Chrysanthemum; species Chrysanthemum lavandulifolium. Next base: position 169,454,636 of record CM040244.1, read on the forward strand.
CCTAGCCGGCTCCCCTACACAAATTCGTATACTCTGAGGTGTTTGGATTTGCATTTTGGAACCGATCTTGAGTTTAAAGTTGCAACAATCGCTTTTATGTTTCGAAAAAAGAATCTACTATCGACCATCGATTATTTGAAGGGTCAAATAATTTGCGTTAGAGCACATAACATGACATGTCTGAGAAAAGAAATGAAATAGAATTATTATCAGCAATGTACTCCTTATGCATATAATAAGCACATATGTGACCCCTCGGCCAATTTTAGTTAATCTAAAGCGGTAAATATCTTCATACTTAATTGTGAATGGGCCAAGGTGGGTATCTATAATGGAACAAATGGGCAAAATAAAAAAGTGAGCTTAAAATAAAAAGGTCAAACGGATTGAACGGTCGCAAATAGCTTGAAACAGATTTATAAAGCAACAAAGCTTCAACCCATTAAAAATTACCAGCTTTTTTCCATAGCCCATTTTGATGCGATACCCAACCTGCCAAACCTCTGCCCATATTGCACCTCTAAAAATGGATCACAATGAAACTTACAAAATGAGGACATTATTAATAAATACCAAAGGTGAAGAGTTGGGTGGTCATAAATTGATACATCGCATCTTTGATCGTCTTGCAAATCGACAAGGTTTCGAGTTATGGATCCAACAACCGATATACCACTCGCACGTATAGCCGTTCATATTAGTAATCTGTAATCATATATCGCCGTCACAAAACAACAGACACCTTGTAGAGATATTCAGGTGACGCCAATGCATCATTAGAGTCTTTCATGTTTGGGTTTTCTACCTTTTATACTTACGCCCATTGTTAATGATGGTGGCAAACAGCTCGTGTTCACTCCATTGATATGTTATTTTACCATTCCTTTCCTATAAGATATAAGATCATATATGCATTAGCAATGAACCCCACAAATAATGGATGAACCATGATACCATTTATAACTTTTTCTTGCGACAATGAAGATTAATCAAAATTTGGTTTTGAATGATACCGTTTATAGCTTTTTCTTTGACGCGTTTTAACAAACAACTGGTGAGCGCTTCTCCAAACACTATAGATTTCCTATATTTCAGCCATCATTACAAAGAAACATGATTCAAAGAAACATGACTAAAAACACATTAAATAACAAATAGAAAACTAAGTTATTACCTTCATTTAGTCAGAATCAATCTCCTAAACACCTTCATTTTAGCGAATTTAAAACAATGACTTAGTAACCAAACCCTAAACGGGAAGACGTAGTTTAAGGTTTTTTCAATGGATGAAATGAATGGATTTGAATTAGTTAGGGTTTTGAATTTGATTTGAATGATAGAGGATGGTTAATTTGAATAAGACGTTTCATATTTGTGTGTTGAGGAAATATTGGATTTTGAATTTGAATTGCGTTTTTTTAGCTTAGAAGCGACTGAGTAGAGATTTAGTTTTGGTATAAGAGAAGATGGTAACTGATTATGTTGAATATGAGTTTGGGAATGCAATAACATATCACAATTGGTGTTCTGCTCTAGTGGTTGAGGCATATGTCTCTAATTTGACAGACGAGTGTTCGATCCTATCTAGTGACAATTTTTTTATTGTGTAAACGGATTGTGTGCCTCGTCACCATTTCCAGCTCATCATAGGATGCGCCATGTCAATATTAAAATGCCTAGTAAGCATTAATGATGTGTCAATGTAGTCCTATATATATGTATAGATTAATCATGAAAGTATGATGATATATGAAATTAATCCATACATGAATATGTTGTATAGATAAACATTCAAAGAGAGATTACATTTACACTAATGAATAAATACCACCAACTTGGTGTAATTGAATAGGAAATAGGTTGGCATAGTGATACATATCATAATTCTCATGTGATCCTTCATTTGGAGGAAATGATAGTGCAATACCCACAAAGCAAATTTCTTCAAGATTAAAAAATCGCCTTTGCACTTTTGCCTAAAGGCTAGTCAATTGACGCTCAAGCAAATGACCTCCCTTCAATATTATAATTCGATTTCGACAAGTATCCATCATAACCTCTTAAATTCTTCCTAGTTGCCATTGGATAGAAACTAAACATGGATTATTTTTCTTCTAACTTTCTTTGTCAAACGCTACTGTTATGGGGCGTCTGGTTGGTGGAATGGTTCTTAAACCAACTTATGGTTGTCCCTTTGGCCCTTTTTTATTACCCATTGAACCTATCCCACCTCCTATTCCTTGTAGGCAACCAACTCCTATGTCATCCACATCTGTCGGGTGCTGAGAATTACAAAGTAGAACAATCTTACATGTTGATCATCCAATTCGACTGTTATGTATGCTGGCAGGTTCAGGGTACAATATATAAGCATTATAGCTTCATAACTAGAAGTCATTTTCTCATTGCTTAAGGTCTCAAATTTTCTATTCTTATTGGTATTACAATAGTAGGATTCTTAGAAATTTGGCTCAATTTTTTAAGCTTCTTACTACCCGCAGGAGTTGCAGTACTGTTAACACCTTGTTTAGTACTGTGTTAGTTAATTTCTTGTTGTTTTCGTGCATTAAGCTTAGAAATAACTTTCTTTACTTGTATTATGGATGTTAATAGTTTAGTATGAGAGAACCTCTGAAAAATTTTACTTTTGTTTAGCATATATTATTATACATATGCAAATTACTATATTTTGTAGAAACCAATATCAAATGAATGGTTTTTTTTTTTTTTTTTTTAATTAAAACCGTTTTAAGCATTTCAATAAAAACTTGGTATTCATACACTTAGAAAATATTCATATTAAGTATTATAACATGTATTAGCTTAACTAAACACCCGAACACCCAAAATCATATATATAAAAAACATAACTTTATCTAGTAAATAAATCCAAACATAAGCAATCAATATAAGAGAAAATTACCAAAAGAGGTCAATTTTTCAAAGGTGGTCCATTTTTAAGACATTTTTCTCATCTCTTTCCCAAAAGAGTCATGCTCAACTGCTCAACTGCTCGACTCCATTATTTTTGTGACACTTGTCAATACAAGTACATGAGTTAGGTGGCATGCTTTTTACTTTTTGCTTAAATGACAATTTTACCCACATATATAAATACCTTTCTCTTTCATCTCTCCCTCTTTACCTAAAGATCTGGCAAATAAATCATGAGAAATCATCATCTTTGCACCCTTATCAACGCCTAATATCTACACCCATTCTTTTTTTTTTTTTTTTTTTTTTTTTTTTTTGGGTTATTTGATCCGCGATAGCTTTTCATGTAAAGAAAATAAAGATTTGGCAAATATACCTTTTTTGGGGGTTTTGTTTGGCAAATAAAGATCTGGCAAATATACCTTTTTTTTTTGTTTACAGATGTTGGGATCGTGATTTTTCTTTTCTTTTTTTGTCAGAGAGGTTCGAGTGTTTGGTTTATATATTTGTGACTTGAGAAGAGACGGTATGTGTGGTTTACATACATCTCTCTTCATTTACTAGATCATGTCTTTGCAGATTAATTGGTTCAATTTCCGGCGAGATCTCATAGCAGCAGTAGCAGATTCCGGCGAGATTTTTAAGATTCCGGTCACAGATCTGAATGATACACAAGTGGAAACTCGAATAAGTCTCATGGTTCTGCGTTCTCTTGATTCGCTCGTGAAGTGTTCAAGTCATTAGTTGTTGAAAAGTTTGGTCACACATCTAAATGATTCGGCGAGATTCGGCGATAGCAAGAAGCAGATTCGCCGAAACTTTTCATGTAATATTGATTTTTAAGTCAACTTTAATAACTTGCATTTTATATGGTTGATGAAGAATCTTTTGATGCGTGATATTTTTTTCTCAATATTTTATGATTCTCATATACATCTATTTTCAGATTCTCATATACATTTATTTGATGCGTGGTATTTTTATTTTTTTTTTTTTTTTTTTTTTTTAATAAAATTGTGGTTAATTAAGTAAAGTTATGTTGGAGATGGATTTATTGAATGGGTGGATCGAGTTATGGACTGGTAAGGTGGTGAGCAGTGGTGGTCGAGCAGTTGAGCAGTGGTAGTCGAGCAGTTGAGCAGCGGTGGTGGTGGTGGTGGATGGAGTTAGGTGAGGGTAGGTGGGATAATTAATAAAAGGTATATTTGTTATTTAAGAAAAAGTAAAAAGCATGTCTATCTAACCCCTAAAGTGTATGGACACGTGTCACAAAAATAATGGAGTCGAAGCGGTTGAGCGAGTTGAGCATGGCTCTTTTGAGAAAAGATGAAAAATGTCTTAAAATGGACCAACCTTAAAAATTGGCCTCTTTTGATAATTTTCTCTCAATATAATTACTTTGATACATGATCATAATTCATGAATCATAATGCATTTTTTATGAACCTAGTGTTACTCCACAATTTAGTTTGATAGATTCACGCTCATTAACACTGTGTTCTCAAGTTGAGTAAAAGGGAGGAAGTAAAGTGAAAGTGAGAAAGTTTGTGTTCTCCAGTTTTTTTTAGGAAGTAAAGTGAGGTAAACTGAAGTAAAGTTGGGATATTTTAGTTATAAAACTTTCACTCCACTTTTAGGGTGAAAGTCACTTACTTCCTCTCTTTTACTTTACTTCATCTTTCTTTCACTTTCATTCATTTTTTTTACTTGAGAACGGAGCTTAAAAGATAGTGGACGAAAATTAAAGTTATGTGCCATGTGGATCGATAATTGTTCAGCATGATTAGGGTTCTTTAATGAAGAATTGTAAATTAATTAATATGGATTAAGGAGGTTCGATTTTGTTGGTTTTCATTTTTTTAAGGTAAGAGGAAAGCGGTGGAGAGAGAAAGCTGAGATGGTGTTATGTTGAAAGGTGAGGGAGTGTTGTTGAAAGGTGACCATAGCATCTAGTCTGAGAGTGTGTGGTGTGAGGATGAATTTGCTGATTTATTTTTCGTTTCTCTCTGAGTTGGCTTTATAGCATGATTATGTGGCATTATGATGTGTCAGTTATGGCTATTATATATATTGGGAGATTTATGGAGTTTTTCTATTTGACCATAGTGTTTTTAAAATTTATTTAACAAAATATAGTAATTTAAAATTTATTTAATAAAAATAGTATTTTTACATAGATTATAGTTTTTGTGCATTCGATTGCTGTTGTGTTTCATATAAGTTCAAGTACCATTTGAGCTTTATTAGAGCACAAGGTGAGGAAAGAAGCGGATAACACGTTATTGGTATGCCATTTAAGCGCCCCCTCCTCTCCTCCCCAATAAGACACCAATAGCTAAAACACCCTCATTCGTAACACACCACTAACATGTTAATGAGTCCCACAAAATACCCACTCACTTACAATTAAGAAGAAAAAAAATGCTTGAGCTATTCAAATGGCTTGGAGACTTTTGGCACACCAACGACACATAACACGGTATGGTAATAACATATTATTGGTTCATAATTGGAGCGAATGACATGTTATCGGTATCTCATACCAAGTGCTCTTAGTCTTTATTTTTTTTAATGACTAACAAAGGTATATTTATACATGTTTGAAAGACCAATTTTTAGACAAAATAATATATCACTATTTTGTTTCTGGTAGATGGATAAGCACTAGTCCATTCCACTTTTGATCTATCTAAATGTTATCCATTTAAAACATTACATTTCTGTCTTGAACCTAGTTACCCAGGCGTGTAATTATATTATATTATATATATATACTAACACCCGTTTTGGGGTAGTATCAAAATACGTTGTATACATGCGTTGTTGTCATATTCTGATTCGTCTATTACACTCTTATACACAGGTTACTATTCAAAAACGCAAGTGTGGCGACATCTTATTGGCTACATTGAGTTCCACCTTTTACTGTTCACACAAGGCCTACTAAACATACGAAAAGGTATATACGTTTGTTGCAGGAAAAAAAATCTCCAAATGAGACACATGTACTTGGTCACCCACTAGAAACTTCTTAATATATAATATACTAAAACCCAAAACAAAACGGGGTCCAAAGCAATTTTTTACATGGTCCGTTTTTCCGTTCCCCATAAATTAGTTCTACACTTATTAGGTCGGTGATTTAACACCACTTTCCTGAACCTCCCATCACCCAAATAAAAAAACACACGGTTTTCTCTAATGAAGAATCCAGACACACACTTCCAGCTAGATGGAAGATCATGTATATGCAAAAACCCCCATGAATCCAAGATCAAAATCATCTTGAATATCTTCAATTACAGGTAACTTATTCTACCTAAATCTATTTTGCATTTTTTTAAAGGCTAAATCAAGGTTGTAATTTTGTTAACCCTAATTGCTTATTTGTCTTATGCTTATATGTTTTGGCCACGGTAACAACATAATTTGGTCTTATGCTAATTTTGGGGTGTCAATTTGTGTTCGATTTTGGTTTGGTTTCGGGGGTGAGCTTCACGTGGAAATGGAGCAACTGATTTGGTGATTGACTAAAATATGGTGTTTGGAGGAAATGGAGCAACTGAGTTTTTTTGGAGTGCGCGATGTATGTATTTTTCTACATATGTTTTAGATGCATGATGTGTCCATAATTTATTTTGAACTTCGATTTCTAATTTTTAGTGGTTTTGATAAAGAAAAAATGTGTGGATACATGCTAGAAGTGTGTCAAGTGTCTTTGCTTCTATTTGAAAGTTTGACCGTTTGTAGTTGGATATAGTGTACATGATAACTTACTGATGTGAAGAGCGCTTTTTTTTTAATGGGTCACACAATTGGAATTATACACCTTGCAAACTCCTAATGGAAAAACGATTGTGATTTGGACCTGGATGTATTGCACAGGTCGTGTCTGCGTGCATTGCTGGGGATATGGATCGTGCAACTACATACGGCTATCTGATGCTGATGGCTTTGCGACTTGCTGATGTTGATGGCTTCACGGCTAGCAACATTGCAACTTTACTTTAGGTGCTAATTGTAACTATTGAGGAAGTTTGTGATGCACCTTTTTTATGGTAATATTCTTTGATTCAACAACATTTTCATTAATAAGTTAAGGGTTGTGTTGATTTATTTAACAGTTTTAAGATTGGGTACATATTCAGGCAATGCAAATACATTAGGCATTGAGCTTCTTGAAAGTTTATTAAAAATGGCTCCAACAAAAGAAGAAGAGCGGAAGCTAAAGAGTACAAATGTTAAGCTTGGGCTGCGAGATATTTTCAAAAGGTGGTTCTTGATCTACCATTTGCATTTAAAATAGTTTGTGCCATGCTTTATATATCCAATTTTGAGTCCGAGGTTGAGTATCTTAAAGAATCGTTTCAAACACTTGAGGCAAGAGTTGTGGGGTTTCAAAAACAAGGGTTGCATATTGCAATGGAATGTTCCTCGATGGCGGTTAGTTACTTGCACAAATGATCATGATATGTTTAACTACACCCAATATGCATGCATAGTTCTTCTTCATCTTTATACATAATTATTATTTCAGAACGGAAAATCCATGTACGGTTGTATAAAGGAAAAGCGAAGCTACCTGATTTTAGTCCGCAAATTTGCTCAACATTATGCATGCTGAAACAAAGGATTCTGCAAATGATATGGAGGTAATGTTCAAGAACACCGACCCTTGGCTCACAACAACGATTTTTACAGTAACTTTTCCCTCATGTAATGATGTCTTTATTCTTTGATATGACTTCAATTTGTAGCGATAATGTGATCTTGATTTGTGGCAATTAAACTTATTGATCATTACGCTATTATCGTGTATTCGTGGGTCGTATCTTGAATGCATTCCAATTTGAACAACTAAGTAAAACATATATGTTTTCAATTGTGGTTTTATAAAATTTATAGCGTTTTAGGCCCGTTGCTAAAAATGACCCATTATCCAACCCATCCATCTTGGAACTTTTGTTAACGTGAAGTGAGAAAGGAGATAGGGAGTAGAGGTTGGAAGTCACATAAGTTAGTATTGTGGATTTAAAATGGACAAGAAGCTATGTGTGGATCATGATCCTTTATAAAAGAACAAGGAAAAATGTTGGTGACACATGATGAAAATAAGTTAGACTCATAAGTAAGCAGGCTTGAGAAAATCAAATTGAGAAAGAGTAATCAAATGTAAGATAGAGGCATACAGGATCATGAATAAGGTAGCTTTTGCTTTTCAAGTGTGATGTCGTAATATGTTACACTTTGAAGAAAAACTTTGTGTATGATTTATTCCATTTTATCAATGATCGTAGATGTAGAAGAATCTTTTTCCATAATTTCTTTAATCGCATGATAACTCTTCCATTCATGATGCCTTTATTTTCTTAACATTTTGCAGAACATTACATCAATTTGCATCTCTAATGGTAACAAAGACATTGGCAAATATTGCATTTTGCTAATTTGAGATGATGTTCGAGATTAACTTTATTATATGTAAAAGCATATAGTTTGGTTATTTTTCAAATAATGATAACATGTGTATGGGTTGCATCTAAAAAAATGTGTGCATTGGGCTAACATTTTTTTTACTTTTTGCTATGTGTAGTTTGTCACCGCTGCGGCATTGATTATTTTCTTTTATGTTTACTTTCTGCTATGCATAGATTTACGTCCAAAAAATGTGTGCATTTGGCTAAAAATTGACCACTGTCAAACTAATTATATTACTGATCCATAACTTAATAAGAAGATCATGGCCCATCTGATACACTCCAAATTTTAGCTATTGTATTTCTTAGTATTATTATTATGAAATTCTTTATCTTCGACTATTTTTGCCTTTGTCACTTATCTATTGATGATATTATGTAAAACTTAATCGCGTGAATCCATTAAAAAAGAAAAAAACATAAAAAAAAAGTGTACAAAATGTAGGATAACATAATGAAAAAAGTCCCGCAGCAATGCGCGGGCAATCCTGCTCGTATATACTAATAGGCGAAATTGAACGGGTTCAATAGTGAAATCTTACGGAGTCCGTTTTTTGCTAATTTTGCTTTCAATTGGTTGGTTCTAAATTGTGTTTTACAAAGTAAGGCCCCACAGTGACTTGGTGGACAATTTGGCACAATGTGATTGGTTGAAGTGTGGTAGCAAAATGACTGTTCATGGTCTGTTTGGTATAATACTTCCGTAATACATTTAAAACAAGATTTAACATTCGTAATTTACCTAATTCATGTACGATGAAAGCATGGTTTAACATGTGTGACACACCTAATTTTTTAATATGGGAAATCTTCACAAAGAAGCTTCTTGAGTGTACTACCGTACTTTGTCTTTCACCTTATGCCTTTATCACCAAAACAAACAAACACAAAAGAAAAAAGAAAAAAAAACACACACACACACAAACTTGATAACCAAACTTGATTACCGTTAGAAAAAAGGCTTTTGAAGATTGTGGTGTTACGAATTATGACAACATATCTTCTGGATCTTAGTGACACAAGTACGTTTGTGTATACCTTTTTTTCGTCTTTTGGCCATGCATGAAAGGCCTATTTACTTCCTATGTTTTACATGGTTAATGTCTTTAAAGCTCTCTTACTAACGATATATCTACTCTAATTGTGTGTGTTAATCGGAGGTATGGTTTTCTAATTTGGTTAAACTCTTGCTTTTTATTGTAAACCAATATTAGGGTTTGATTGTGTTTTTGTTTTTATGAATTGGGTGTTTTGGGGTTATGAGGTTGCTTGGTTGAGTGTGCCGCTGCTTGCTGACCGCTTAACTTGCAGCCATGGCGGATACATGATCTTTTTCGATTATTTGTGTATCCGCGTTTCATTAATAAAAAAGATACCGAATTTGAAAGTTGTGGTTGTTTGTGGGCTACGATTTTGTTGCCACGTATCTAGGAAAACGGATAAAGGGAAAAGTAGGATGTCGGCTCACATTTAGCTTGCTTTAGGAACACAAATCTTAAGCTACGATTCGCTTAGTGTGTGTTGTGCCCTCTTAGTCTCTCATATATCGCCTTGGCGGGTTATCAATACTACGGATACACTCCTAAAGAAATCTCATGAAATGTTTTATACTTATTTGCTAAAACACTCATCTTTGAGAACAAGGTACTCTCAAGTAGTATTTCAAGACAATGTTCTTACACTTCATTTTGTAGGCTAACCAAACCCGTCACGGAGTGGATAGCTGAAATTAATCAACCTGCAAGACAAATTGTAGTTGGATTGGGCAATCCTCTTTGGCAAGTTTCTGGTACGGTTGAATTCTTTGTGTTGAAAAGTGACAGTAGTAAAGCTATGTGCTAACTGTACATTTTTTTTCTTTCTAATTGTTCTTATATTTTCACTTTTTTTTTTCATAAGACGGTTCTATGGAATGGATAATAGTGGAGGATACAGTGGTTGGAGGACCACATCGGTTAATGCAACTCCGTACCCGTTTGGATTCACTACAAGCTGAGCACTTAGGGGTACTTGCGTCATTCATTAGTGCAAAAAAAGTTGCAAATGAACTAAAACTGAAAGTCGCTGAATTGGAACATGAAGCGAATATGTACAAAGAAGTGATGTCTGACAGAGCAGAGGGGAAACGGGAAGCAATAAGACAACTATCATTCTCTCTTGAACATTACAGGTCGGAATTAGAAAAACTTCGTCAAGCATTTGAAATAGAAGTTGGCAAGTCATTCTCATTTATTTAAACTCTTTAAATGAATTGCAACAGAGGCTGTTGAAAATTTTCCAACCTCATAAACAAAATTCAGGAAAGTACTTGAACTTTTCAGCCCAAAAAATGCTATAATATTCATTTTTTTCTTGCTTATATTCAGAACAACAAAAAATCGAGGAACAAAATATTTGACAAAATGTACTAAAGTTTTCAAACATAATGCAAACCAAATGGATAACGGGTCAAACGACTTGGGTTGAACTGCAAGCACTTTTTTCCCATTCTACGGTTTTCTTATGTACACTAATTTCATGTGTTGGTTATGAGCAAAAAACCAACATCTTTACTTATTACAATGAGATTCTAAATCCTTAAATAGAAAGGACTTAAAGAAGTTGCAAGTTAAGGGATTTACCGATGTTGTTTACATATCACTTTATAGTTCTTACCATATGGTATACTCTTGTTTGGTTTTCCTTTACGAGTGCATAAATGGACAAATTTGTTTGAGAGTTTAACAAAGTGAAGGTTTAATAGTAGACATTTTTGTTATTCAGGTGTGTTTGTTTAAGCTTATTTTTGGGCTTATGAGCTTATGTTGTTTCACAAGCCCAAAGAATAAGCTAAAACAAGCATCCCCTTACATGCTCATTTATTTGACCTGGTCATAAAAATAGGCTAAAATCCTAATTTTTATTTTTTGCAGGTTACCATTCTACAATGAGGAGTTGAGGTAAAAGATCTCATACTATCGCAATATTTTATATGATTTTGTGTATTTCTGCCGCAACTTTATAGAAACTTGATGATATTGTTACTTCTTATACATAAATGCAATCGGGTTTGAAAAATGCAGTCAGGTTTCAAAACCTACTTATATCTCAACTTGATCTTTTTATAGGGACTGATGGTTGTCATGGATATTTCAACAAATTTGATACTCACATTTTGAGACTTGACAAGGTATGAGAAAAAGATTGGTGTATTTTTAAGCATAATTTGATTGGCATCGAGAAAACAATTGATGTGTTCTTGAAGTCGAAATGGAAGCAGACATAAATAAGACTAGGCGTTCCATTTCATATGTTTCATGCCTATATTGATGATGCATTTGTAATCTTGATTCGATGTTATTAGGTCACTAGTTTTACAACACAAGCTTACAAGAAAGAGATAAAGGCGATTGAACAATAAACCAAAACACACACACGTTAAGTAAAGACGGTTCTGGCGTAGGAGTATGAGTGAAAGAATAACTTGAACAACCAACCCTCAGTGAGGTTATTACATAGTATTTATAGGCAAGGAGCTAGGGCAACACTCCTACTCCTTCCCTTTTCCTTATTGGACATGGGCCTAAGCTTATGGGCCTTCTACATAAGCTTGACCTTAAACAAACATAAAGGCCATAATAAGCTACCTATTACATATGAGAAACTAACACTTGAATTAAGGTTTAGGAGTGATTCCAACAATCTCCCCTCAAGTGTTGGTGATGAAAAAACAGTGAAGGCGTTGATGTAATAGTAGCTTTGACGTCTTCGACATTCTTCTTTCTTGTGAGAAGGAATGCCTTGATTCGAACAATCTCCCGGTGTAGAGATAGTTTTCTTTGAATAGTTATGCTTTGATGTCATCTTTAACTTTGTTCTTAGATCATTGTTCTTTGTGATGAAAGTGATAGTATGTTGTTGTCGCATCAAGTGCGCTTCAGTGCCTTCATTGCTACGGTTGTCTCCACGTCATTCTTCAACATGCTCACACGCTCTTTGGCGTTGGAATTGATCTTGATGAAGTTCTTTAAGTCTTTAACTTTGTAGATTCTTTGATTTGACGAAGAATCATTACATTGTCGTGTTGCTTTTGGATAAAACTTTCATTAGTGATGATGTTGGCGTGAGCATGAGAAGAATCTGCACGATCATCCCGCTCCGAGCTTCCATAAGAAGAAAACATTTAAAGCGGTTAGTAATAAGCGGATTCCGACTTACAAGTTTAAACTTCAAGAGTGTTAACGACATAGTGTGAAACACAACTTTAATTCTTACAAAGGCCGTTCTGAACGAGTCCCACAAGTGAGATAACGCGATGTACAAGTACATCTGATTCGAGATGAGTCGGCGAGGTACACCGAAGCATCACCTCACGACGTAGACCGTTTGAGGCACACTAAGCGTAATCCACGGGAGTTACCGAAGTGACTCTTTGTCGGTGGTGCTTGATGTTGACCCTGGCGGAGTTTTCATTCAATCACGAGGATCACATATGTGAACCTCTCATAAATGTTCTCAGCAGTTGCTAAGATCCGTGAAGGACTCGATATGAACCACGATAATCTTATTTGTTGATCAACAAGTGATGAAATGTCAAGTGTACCTAAGAGATCTTTTGATGAATCTCGTGGCTCTAGACTCAATAGTGCGTTTTGGTTTTTCTGAGCGGAGACTAGGGAGAGGGTCTCCTTCTTCAATACCGCCGATCTCTAAGAGAAAGCCAATAGTTTACGTAGGGTTCCTGTGAGAATGAAACAAGCTTCGTGAGAGAAACTTGAGTGGCTAAGAAGGTTTAGTGCATGCGTCACTTTGGGTCCATGCGACTTTTAATCTTCAATACCGGCGTCACTAAGTGACAACCGAAGAGTATATGAATTGAACCGGTGTACGCCCTAAGTTGTATAATTTGGAGGGCTATTTCTTTTCACCCTTTTCTTTGCATTTCTTTTAATTCTTCAACTCCTTCTTTCTCGATTCTCATTTTCTCCTTTTATAATCGTACTAAGGACTTCTAAGTACTAACTATTTGTGATGTCCTTGGGTAGATCCCTCCGCTCTGGCGGATCATAGACAGTTATTCCTAACCTTAGTCACCTTATCACTCCATGACTAACCTATGTTGCCATAAAACCAAATTTCAAGAAAATCTCTCAAAGGGTTTGTAAATGAAAACATGTTTGAACCATCGTGAGAATTTTATCTTTTAGCGTAAATACTCCCCTCCACATGTGCTTTATAGTTTTGAGGAAATCGCTTTGTGTGGGAAGAGCGCACCTTTGAATTGATCAACTCAAGATAGACACTCCCAGCGAGACACGGTTCGTTGCATAGTTAAAGAGTTACATTGTCGGCTTTTAGGTGACAACTAGCTCTAATAACTATCTTGAAGGTGTAGACAAACCTCGAAAGGTTGTCATACCATCGAGTTCATGTCTACCAAGAGTTTCTCGAATGGTACTTTCTACTTGGACAAGTCCTTTGCGAGACACGTTTACATTACTAGCGAACTAGCTTGAAATTATTACCCGTCCGGACAAGTCTTTTCGAGTTACTAACAGTTTAGTACCGTCAATTCGTTGGTTAAGTCTATTACACAAAGATTCATTTGCATTTACACAACATATTTCTTATCACATAATTTTCTCCCCTCAAAATGGCATATAAAATGTTATTTTGAAAAGTTGAGAATAAATATGACCATTTCGAGTGTTGCGGGAAGATGACCACTATGAACAATTTGTGAACAAAGTTTTAATTCAAATACTCCCCTCAACTAGTGATATAAGCGGTTGAGGTTTTGAAAATCATACGGGAAGTACTTGTCCTTTGAGCAAAACCTTGAAAAATGAAAGGTTTGATAGGTTTTACTCAAAAGTAAGAAGCTTCGCTCCTTTTATAAGGATTGTGGCCTTTGAAGCGTACCACGGGGTCCTTTCTTGACAATTACGGGTTGTACAACTTGTAATGTGTGCACAAGCCATAGACATATATAATCACACATCCAAATTTATAATGAAATAAATAGTTCAAGGGGTACCGGGAAGTCGGTGATGTTTCGGAGTGCGAGCAGGCGTTGATAGCGGTGATGTTAATCTGGGTGACCACCAACAAAGATTTCCAATGTTACGAATCGATCCTTCTATACAACCTTTCATCAATCATTTTGATGATCCTCCTCACATCCTTCTATCACGAGAATTATATCGCTAGGAGACCCAATCTTTGACGTATATCTGTTGGAATCACTCTAAACCATAATCAAGTGTTAGTAATTAATATGTAATAGTTAGCTTTATTATAGTATTTATGTTTGTAATTAGCCTTAGGCTTGTGTGAAGGCCCATGAGCCTAGGCCTTAGTCCATTAAGGAAAGGATGGAAACTAGGAGTGTTGCCCTAGCTTTCCTCCTATAAATACTCTTGTAAACCTTCATTTGAAGGTTGGTTGTTCAAGTTTTTCTTTCACCTACACTCTACGCATAACCATCTTAGTCTAACGTGTGTTTGTGTTTGTTTACTTGTTCAATCGCCTCATCTCTTTCTTATAAGCTTGTGTTTGTAAAATTAGTGACCTAACAGTGGTATCAATCGCCTACTAGTTGGGTGAATCGTGTTCGTTTTTTAAGTGGGTTTCGGTCCTACGCCTAAAACGCACGTTTGATACTGGTTAAGCTTAAAACTTGTTTTTACACTTTTAATCCAAGATTCTTGTACTTTCAACGTTTTAAGGTGTTAAAATACTTGTTTTGGCAAAAGTTTGAACTTTATGCGTGGATAGTTGTTTTTGATCGAGTTTTGAGCGAGGGTTCTATCCTACTAAATAGCTTTTAGAGGCTTTGGTTCATCAAGTTTCACACTTTTGTGTATTTTGGTGTTATTGAAGCTATTTCATCACACAAAAGCGGTTTAGAAACACTTTTGGACAGAATCAAAATTCAGTGCATTTCTACGCGTAGTAAAACCCTAAAACTACGGCGTAAGTGCCTCCTTGGTTTGATCTTTATTTCGTGGTTTATTCCGTGTTTTCTTACTTGGATAAGTCTGAAAATACGTCGAGTTGGATATCTTTTGCACTATGATAGTGTAAAGATCATTTGAGCAAAACCCTAAAATTACGCATAAGCATAAGCTTACGGCGTAGAAATCCCACGCCTAAGATTTTTCCTACGCCTAAGCCTAGTCTTACGCATAAGAAAATCCCACGCCTAACTTTCTATGCCTAAATGTTGTCTACGCCTAACTTTAGTGCTTTTTCCTACTACGCGTAAGCTAAATCCTCTGCGTAACTCCTTCTTGTTACGTAACTTTGGTGTTTTTACGCATAAGTACTACTTGGTTCTTGTCTTTTCTACGCCTAAGGACACTTCGTCAACAAAGGTTCATTCGACTACGAGATCCATTTTTACCAACACAAGTTTTTCAACATGTCTCAACCTCCATACTCTAACTATTTCCTTACACTTATCCTCAACGACAACAACAACTAAGTCCACAACATCAACAATGGAATCAACAACAAGCTATTTATCAACAACAATTTAATCAACAACATACTCCACAACTTGGTGCAATTCCCCACCACAAATGGTTCAACCACCGCCAAGTCTTCAAGTTCAACCCTACACAAATGATTTTAATCAACATCCATTAAGGAACACTATGAAGGAACCCACTTGGTTTGCAAAGATGTGTGAAGCTTTAAGCGACCAACAATCAATTCATGAAGTGGATCACTGATAGACCTCCAATGCTCACTCCAGAAACTACGATCAATGGGTGATAAGGTTCTTTAGGTTTTGTGATCTAAAGAAGCCACATGGAAAGTTCTTAAAGAAGGTTATCTTGGAAGGTCCATTTGAGATGCCCTCTTGTCATTGTGACCCGGAGATCCAAATGCCATTCCACCAGAGAGATGCGAACATTGCTCATTACGGACTTGAATCCTCAAGAACTTCTCCACTATGAAGCGATGAACTTGCAATGGAATATATCCTCTTAGGATTACCAAACCCAATTCTTCGTAGTGTTGATGCTCAAAAGGACGCACAGAAATGTGGGATCATATTCGTCTTCTTATGGAAGGATCGGTTTTCAATCGGAGGATTTGGAATCCAAAATTTACTTGGCTTATGAACACTTCATGATTGAACACGGAGAGACACTAGAGTCCTATCATCATCGTTTTTGAGACATCATCAATGATTTGGATAAACACAACATCATCATGCCAAGAATTGCAGTGAATACTAAGTTCTGAGTAGTCTTGGTCACGAATGGGAGAAGTATGTCATCTTTCTCCGTCAGCGAAGAATATGCATCATTCTACATATGGATTGTTGTACGATTACTTGAAGCCTCATGAAAGGAAGTTGATTGGGAAAGGATTCTCCGTGCTCAAATTGCTCCACCTACATCTCGGACAATCAACAACTTGCCTTATATGCTCAACAAAGTTATCCTCCTCAACAAGCAACTCAACCTACTAACTTCGGTCACCAAACGATCAATCACAACAACCTCAACAAAATCAATTGGTTCCTTACAACAACAATGATCAAGCACTTCATAATCAAACTAATGAGGAATCCGATCCGTTCAAGCATTACAGCGGGGTTTGTTATGATTGCTAATGCTTTTAGCCGTTATACAAACAAATCCAACAATCGTATTCGTTCCTCATCCAATACACGAAATCAATTTGTTGTGAACAATGGACGAGTTGAAGTTCGAATCGTGGTTATGGTCGTCAAATGGGAGGTGGTCAAGGGTTTAATGCTATGGGTAGGAATAAAAGCGAGCTCAAGTGGTAGAACAGGAAATGCTCGAATGGGTTGAATGGTCTTGATGCTACAACTGCAATGAGAAGGACACTGGCTAATGCATGCCCAAAGCCAAGGACTATGGGCGGTGCTTATTTCAAAGAGGCTCTTCTTTTGGCTCTTAAGGATGAAGTCGGTGGATCTCTCACAAACAAAAATGAGCTTTATGGCCGATGCGGAGACGAGATGATGATATGGAGGACTTGCGGGCCAATGCATTTATTATGTTGATGGCTAATATGCATGAGTTACACATGAGTGACATAGGCCCGATGTATGACATCGATGGCTTGTCTTAGGTACCCGACCAAACCATCATCATATCTGAACTAATATCTCCGCCAATATCGAATCCGGCACGGATCGGGATCGTTCAAAATGAGTCATCTACATCTCATTACGGCGATTTTCAAGTTAACCACTGTAGTTACGTTTGACGATCAAGATGACCTTATGGTTTCCTTTGATAATCAAATTGACTCCGTGGTTGTGCCGAGGATCTAAAGAATGATCATGTTGTGACTCACGTTGAACAAGATGAACTGTTGCCTCATCAGTTTTGCTCGTTTAATTCAAGACCATCAAATCAAAATGGAGGAATGTTATGCATTAAATAAGGACTTAAAAGCAAAAATGCCTGTTAACCAAGGATTTTGAATG